>JANBPK010001067.1:0-71022 GCA_027579435.1 Candolleomyces eurysporus
ACTTTTAGAATCATGCACCTGTGATTCGAGCTGACGCCTTGTGTATTTCCACGCTTTACAACCTACGGAATGCTCGAGGATTGAGGTCAGGACCTGAAATTTGAAATTGAAAGCCGGCAGAACAGACAGATCGCCGATCGCCGATTGGCCAGACCGCAATCAATCTGGGAATCAAATCCCGGCGCAGCGTCCAGCGATGGTCGAGTTCATCCTGTTCGACAACTCTGCCTTCATCGAGTCAACACGGAAGGCTCAATCGCCCGAATAGTCGAGCTCAACTCTAGTTGACGCTAGCGGGAGGTTTGGGCCAACTCATCCAAGCCAGGAGCTTGAGCTGTCGATCGGATAGCCTGGTGAGCACGTTCTTTCACCTGCCCGCGCTCTCTAATTTGACAGTGACCAGAGGTCCTCTGCCGTCAATTCCATCAGCGTAACGAATCCACCTGCACAAGTCCTGCTAGTCGCGATACCCCTCCCGTTGAGTCCATCCCCGCAACCTCGCATATTGTGGTCCCTGCAAACGGTGGTCCCCACTCCCCGACACCGACTATAGCAGCACCTCCACTGCCACGAAACCAATTTTTGCTTGCCCCGCTGCTCATCCGTCTGCTTGGGCACTCCCGAGCACCTAGAGCAGTGAGGACATGACTCACGACTTTGGATAGTCATCATCATCGCGGCCAGGCGAGAACAAGGACTATGTCATCGCACTATTCTTCCCTCTCCTCCCCAATCTCGCCCCCAAATCGATTCGGTGAGCTTCACCGTACTCCACCTCGCCTTGCCTTCTTCAACAGCCCTGCTCAGCATGAACTCCCGTTGCAAGCTGGAGTCTTCCTCTCCCTTACTCCCACCCACACTCCCCTGCTGCCGCAGTACAACATAAGCGACGACACCTCCGAAATCACTCTCGCAACCTCTCAGCATTCTCCCCGCATTCATTATCTTCCACAGCCATATCCGCAGAACCTTATCATGGTACCGGGCACGAGATTGAAGTATCCTCGAAGCGCGCATCTTCCCGGTACGCGTCCCCCCCCGCTCGGACAGGGATTCAAGTTCGGTAGACGTCCACCTCCCTTGTTGTTCTTGAAAGATAGCTCAGGCTCCGGTCCAACGACAAATCCATTTGCGATCGGAGGACGGGCTCCGACGTTTTCAAGACCAGCGAGGTGGTGTCACTGTCACAAATATTCTCTTTTTTGGAGCCTGTGAGTCCGTCTGCGCCTCATAGCGCAAGGAAAGAACCCTCGGAGGAAGATACTGATAGCGCGTTGCTGCATACTCGACCGACGCCTACACCCGTCTCTTTGTGAGCTCCAATTTTCGATTTCTCTGAGATTGCTACACCCACCCACTTCTTTCGCTTCTGGTTTCCCTGTTCCTACCCGTAGAGATGTACATAGCCATGCTCACGGTCAAAAGGGCTCTGCTGCGGGAGCACCAGGGAAGCAAATGGAATATGGCAACAGCGTACCCTCAAAGCAGTGCATATACATGTAGCACTGTCCCTGTTAGGAGCGAGGTAGTCGGTGTGTGGACAGATCGGGTCGCTTTCGTGTACAGGGCTGGGGGATCGGGTTGTGTAGGAGTGCCTGGTGTGTATTTCCAAATGCATGTATCTATGATTCCGCNAAAAAACGCTTGTTGTAGTTGCCCATGCACTGTCGGTTGTCCGAGGGTGACATGGCATCCAGGCAAATACAGAGTAACGACGGAAGGAGGCACCAAGGCCATAGGCTGCCAGTTGCATCGCTTCAGCCGGCAGTTTTCGCATTGTTCTTCCCGCTCAACTGCTTCCTACTCCACATCGACGACCATTGAAGCATGCCGGGGCTTAATTCACTCCGGGTGAGCCTTGGCTAGCGCTCGTTTCAAGTAGATCACTCAGCTCGGAAGTGGTAAGTACCACTCTCAATCCCTCGGTCTCATTCAGCTAGATCTTCTCGTTGCCAACTCTCCAAATGCTTCTCGCTCAGGAGCGTCAACGTCAAACTCTACCAACTCTCGTCTGGCCGACATGTGACATACAGTTCCTGTCGCTCAGTCTCCACTCCTGACTCCAGCACACTCCCCGTCAATCTTTGAGGTTGTGTTGATGAGATTATAGGAGTGCCGGTTGTGTACTTCAAATTCCATGTATTTATGATTGGATCTAGAACGTTCATAATATCATACCTTGCGAGGCTTACAAAAAGCAAATTGAGGATTTAGGCAAAAGAGACAGGATCTAGCTGCAAAATACCTGTATTGTAGTTGCCCATGCACTGCCGGCCGTCCGGGGGTGACATGGCACCCAAGCAAGTTCAGAGTCAAGACAGACGATCTTTTAGGTCACTGAAATGGAAGGATAGCTTTTATTACAAAAGCGCTCAGAGAAACACATAGTTATATCGTGAGGGTTAAATAGAGTCGAGGTTCGCGACTACTTCCTTGCGTTCGAACACCAGGTCAAGGTTCTTGTCAAAGCGACTACGAAAGAGCCGCATCCAGGTTGGTACTTCCCAATCAGCTTTCTTGCAGTGACGCAAAATGGAATTTCGCCAAAGTTTGCATGTTGGGCTACACCGGTACCAATGGCACTGGGAAAAGAGGTCAGTATGCCGTTCAAACAGAGGAGTGAGGCTCACACTGTACCTCCCCCCAATGGACGGAGCGGAACATCCGCCAAATACCGTCCTCTGAATGCAAAACACACCCCGACGCCCACCAGTCAACGGAGGATGGGGCGAAATTGAGTCGGGAGCTAAACCGCGAGATATAAGGCATGTCCAGGTTGAAAAAGAAATGAAGGAATTTCTGCTGGTCTAACAGACGGGATGCCGGTAAACCTTTGTCTGTGAAACATGCTGTCAGTGGCTGCAAGCCGATCGTATTAACATGATGAACATGGGTGCTCACGCATACAGATATTGGAAAACCTGCCCAAAAGGAACTCTGCACACTGCATATCCCCAACATAGATTGGCCCACAGCGATCCTTGCGGCCCAGAAAATCGTACAAGGATTTATGGTAAGGTCGATATGGTGTTTCCAAGTCGTCGGAAGGAGGTACATCAATCAAGGAGTGTAAGTCTCCAAGCACATACTCGGCGTCGCCGTCATCTGTTTGGAGTAGTAGATCGACAAGGAAAGCCGCGGGGGTGGTGCCCATACCTCTGAAGAGGCTATAGCGGGGGTTGTCGGGGATTTCTCCCTTGATGCTCCAAAGCCACTTCACAGCAAGTATAGGATTCGGGGCCGACTGCAAGATATGGGTGTAGAAGGCATCAAGGTGTGAGAACGGGTTTGTCCCTGAGTTTGATTTCACCTAACCCGGTCAAGAAGTATATGCGGACTCCCATGACGAGAAGTGGTGATATATCGAACGACGGTAGCCGCATAAATGAACTGACCAGAGGCCTTGTCGAGTAAAATGGCGAGAATCTCCTGGGAAGGCCATGACGGGCTGAGTTTGTAGCGACGCCTAATTTCACTGAACTTCGCTTGGAGGAACAAAAGGATGTCGGCGTTGGGGTTGTACTTCTCGTCCAGAACGAGAGGGGGGAGCGAACCATGACTTGTGGCTTTCGTTGTTGAAGAACTCGCGGAAAACACGTTCTGGGCGGCTAGCGATGACGATTCGGAAGGGGAATGCAGGATCCAGGGCGGCGTCTCGCAGGACTTCTAAAATCTCCAACTGGTCTTCGTCCTTTGTTCGTTCGATCGACTCTCCAGCCCGTGGGGAGGCATGAGAGCCGGCGTACTGCTCTACTTCGCACTCATCGACCCCATCGACCAACACGACGCCTGGCTGCTTTGATTCGACCGTGACATGTCGCAGCGGCGTCAGGATGAGTGCCTCCATCTGGACGCGAAGGTTCTTTGTGAACAACAGGGGTTTATCTTGTATGGCCTGCGCCACAAGATCCTTGAGTGCTGGTAGGTGCTCTGCGAGCTGATATGCCAAGGTGGGGATGAAAGCGGTCTTCCTTCGACGGTCTGGGGATGCTGAAGCTGAAAAAAAGAATGTCACAGCGGGGACCCCATCCTGCTTGCACGTGTCTGCCACCGACCCCATAATGGCGGATTTCCCGGTGCCGGCGGGACCTGTGACCCATTGTATCTTCACCATCTTCTGCGCTGGGTCTAAGTCGCCATGGACGATCCAGCTGTAAATCTCGCCTTGAACTGCGACTCGAGTTTCTGGATGGCATTTTGGCGCGTCGCAGCGTTCGGCCGAGTCGTGCAAGGCCCCTGGCGCGATTCGGGACGCAAGGTCTGGGACACGAGGTGGTAAATTAAGCAGGAACTCGGCATATAAGCTCAGAGCGCTCACCGTTGAGAGGATCACCAACAGAAGGTGATACAGTGATCACTTTGAGCTCATTGACAGAGACATTGCGAGCGTCGGTGAAAAAGCTGGTCATGGTTGATGACAGGGGAGGGAACGTTGAGGGAACGTGGTGTTGCAGGCTGTCGGCTTTGCAAGAGTAAGTGCCCGAAAGGCTGTGCCTACTATAGTGGGAGTAGGGAGTGCACAGTGCAGCCTCTAACTTTGAAAATCACGCACCTGTGATTCGAGCTGACGCCTTCTGGATTTCCGTGCTTTACAACCTACGGAATGTTTGAGGATTGAGGTGAGGGCCTGAAAGCGGGCAGATCGCTTAACCTATGATTTGATCCGGCGCGGCGTTTGTCCGTCCAGCTCGATTCGTTTCCAGCGACTCTCAAAGGCAGACAACTTTGCCTTTGTTGAATCAACATGCAAGTCAACTCGCTCAATCACGAGGGCAGTCGAGCAAGTTTCGTTTCAACCGAAGTTCCAACCGAGCCAGGAGAGCTTGAAGTGTCAGTCGCATAGCCTGGTAACACGTTCTCTCACCTGCCCACGCTCTCTTCTTCGACAGTGGCAAGAAGTCCTTCGCCGTCGATAGTCAATGTCAACCAACCGGCGCAACTCCAGCCTGCTGCGATGACCCTCCCACCGACTCCATCCCCACCAACCAAAATGTTGGCCCTCACTCCCTGAAAACGAATCTCGTTTGCCCGCCGGCCATCCGTCCACTTGGGGACGTGCTTTCAGGTTCATCTTTTGCTAGTCCCATGCATGCGACGTTTGGGCCTCCTCGGGCGAATGGAAACGATGGAAAGCCTCCACCTTTCCATTCCACTTACCAAGCAACGAATGGACTTGGGCAGCTCCGCCGAGCTGGACCCTTCCTCTCCCTTACTCCCACCCACACCCCAATGGTGGGGCTGCTGCTGCCCAACACAAACGACGACACTCCCGAATGCATTCTCGCAACCTCTCAATGTTCTTCCCGCATCCAGGCTCGCTCCCGTCCGCACTGAAATTTGCATAGTTTTATACGTTCTAATAGCCGCAAAACATCTCAGAAGTTTGGTGAAATGGAGACAAGGTGCAGTAAAAATATACCCACATTGTAATTGCCTGTGTGCCGCCAGCCATCCGAGGGTTACATGGTTTCAAGGGAGCACCACTGCACAGAATAAAGACGGGAGGAGGCACTGAGGCTGCCAGTGTCAGAGGCGTGAGAGCTTCTGTGCCTTGACAGTAGTCGCAGNAGAGCTTCTGTGTCTTGACAGTAGTTGCATGGCATAGCACTCAACTAATTGAAGAGTAAATAAAGAGAGGAAGCGTCCAAGATTAGGAGGATGAACCTATGACTCGACTGACAAACCCGCAATCAATCCTGGCACGGTTTCGTCTCGTTTACGAAAAGAGAGTTTTTGGCTGCAAATTTCTGCACTTAGGTCGCTGAGACGGAAGGATAACTTTATTACAAAGGCGGTGAACAAAAACATAAAGCCAGAATGTGAAGGCTAAGATGGGTCGAGTTTTGGGACTACGTGCTTGGGTCGGAACAGGAACAATTTGTGATTTTTAAATCGACCACGAAGGAGCCACCTCCAGGTTGGTACTTCCCAATCAGCTTTCCTGCAGTGACGCAAAATGGAATTCCGCCAAAGTTTGCATGTTGGGCTGCACCGGTACCAATGGCACTGGGAAAGAAGGTCAGTATGCCAGTTAAACAGAGGAATGAGGCTCACACTGTACCTGCCAATGGACATGACTGAACATCCACCTGATACTCTGCCCTGAATGCGAAACACACGCCGACGCCCACCAGTCAACAGAGGATGGGGCGAAATTGAGTAGGGAGGTAAACAAGAAGATACAAGGCATGTTCAGGTCGAAAAAGAAATGAAGGAATTTCTGCTGGTCTAACGGACGGGATGCCGGTAAACCTTTGTCTACAAAAGACAGGGTCAGTAGCTGCAAGTCGATCGTATCAACATGATGAAAATCTGTACTCACACGTACAGATATCGAAAAACCTGCCCCAGAGGAACTGTATACACTGCATTTGCCCAACATAAATTCGCCCGCAGCGTTCCTCGCTTTCCAGAAAGTCGTACAAGGATTTGTGGTAAGGTCTATATGGTGTTTCCAAGTCGTCGGAAGGAGGTACGTCGATCAAGGAGTGTAGGTCCCCAAGCACATACTCTGCATCACCATCATCTGCTTGAAGTAGTAGATCGACAAGGAAAGCGGCGGGGGCGGTGCTCGTACTGCCAAAGATGCTATAGGAGGGATTGTCGGGGAGTTTTCCCTTGATGATCCAAAGCCACTTTACAGCAAGTATAGGATTCGGGGCTGACTGCAAAATGTAGGTGTAAAAGGCGTCAAGGCGTGAGAACGGATTTGTCCCTGAGCTTGGTTTCACTTTCAAAACCTGGTCAAGAAGTGTATGCGGACTCCCGTGACGGGAGGTGGTGATATATCGAATGACGGTAGCTGCATAAATGAACTGGCCAGAGGCCTGGTCGAGCAAAATGGCAAGGATTTCCGGGGAAGGCCATGACGGGCTGAGGTTGTAGCGACGCCGAATCTCACTGAACTTGGCTTGGAGGAACAACGCGATGTCGGCATTGGGGTTGTACTTCTCGTCCAGAACAAGAGAGGGGGCGAACGATGACTTGTGTCTTTCGTCATTGAAGAACTCCCGGAAAACACGTTCTGGGCGGCTGGCAATGACGATTCGGAAGGGAAATGCGGGATCCAGTGCGGCTTCTCGCAGGACTTCTAAAATCTCCAACTGGTCCTCATCCCTTGTTCGTTCGATCAACTCTCCAGCCCGTGGAGAGGCATGAGAGCTGATATACTGCTCTACCTCGCACTCATCGACCCCGTCGACCAACACGACGCCTGGCTGCTTTGATTCGACCGTGACCTGTCGCAGCGGCGTCAGGATGAGTGACTCCATCTGGACATGAAGGTTTTTCTTGAATAAAAGCGGATCATTCTGTATGGCTTGTGACACTGAATCCTTAAGTCCTGGTAGGCGCTGCGCAAGTTGATACGCCAAGGTGGGGATGAGCGCTGTCTTCCTTCGACGGTCTGGGGATGCTGAAGCCGAAAAAAAGAATGCCACGACAAGNAACGCCATCCCGCTTGCACGTGTCTGCCACCGACCCCATAATGGCAGATTTCCCGGTGCCAGCGGGACCTGTGACCCATCTTATCTTCACCATCTTCTGTGCTGGGTCTGAGTCGCCATGGACGATCCAGCTGTAAATCTCGCCTTGGACCGCAACCCGAGTTTCTGGATGGCATTTTGGTGCGTCGCAGCGTTCGGCCGAGTCGTGCAAGGCCCCTGGCGCGATCTGAGATGCTAGGTCTGGGATTGGGCCTGGTAACTTGAGCAGGAGTTTGCCATGTTAGCGAACTCAGAGCGCTCACCGTTGAGAGGATCACCAGCGGGAGGTGCCGCGTTAATCACATTGAGGTCTTTGAAGGAGAAACCATGAGCTCCGCTGAGAAAGCTGGTCATTGTCAATGACAGGGAAGGAACGTTGAGGGAACGTCTTCCGTGGCAAGCTGTTGTCTTTTATTCCCGTAGTAAGCGCTCAAAAGGCTGTGCCTGCTACAACGGAAGGTTGGAGGATTGAGGTGTTCCGATTGGCCAACCCGCAATCAACGCTGGGAATCAAAACCCCGGCGTTCATCCGTTCAGCTCACAATTTCGGTTCCTTTTCAGCGACTCGCAAAGGCAGACAACTTTGCCTTTTCGAATCAACATGGAAGCCAACTCTATAAGACTATTATTCGACAAAGATCTTCAGTTTCACTTGTTTTCTCAACCTTTGGGTCTGGGGTCCAGGTTTTTGATGGGAACTCACTCTCCAGTCTACTCTTGTGGGAGTTGCAGTGCACGGTGCAGCTTCTAGTAACTTTGGAGATCATGCACCTATTATTCGAGCTGACGCCTTCTGGATTTATATGCTTTACGACCTACGGAATGCTTGAGGATTGAGGTGAGGACCGGCAGACATATCGCCGTCGTATTAGACCTAAGATGGTTTTGATTGGCCTAACGGCAATCAAAAATCCCCGCGCGGCGTCTCTCCAGCTCTGAGCCTTCATGATCAATCCCTTTCCAGCGACTCTCCAAGGCAGACAGCTTTGCCTTCGTCGAATCAACATGAAATACAACGCGCTCAATCTTGCGGACAGTCGAGCTCAACTGTATTCAACGCTAGCGGAAGGTTTGCGTCAACTCAACCAAGCCAGGAGCTCGAGCTGTCGATCCGAGTCGCATAGCCTGGTAAGCACGTTCTCTCATCTGCTGCGCTCTCTAATTTGACAGTGACCAGAACGCTCTCCTCCGTTGATGTCATCAGCCCAACAAATCCACCGGCGTAAGTCCAGCCAGTCACGATAAACCCTCCCGCCGACTCCATCCCCACATTCTCGGGTATTGTTGTCCGTGGACCTCATTCGCCCACAACGACTATAGCGCGGCCTCCACTGCCATGAAAACGAATTCTGCTTGCCTTGCCACTGATCCATCCGCTTCAGCATTCCCAAAGTACTTTGAGCAGTGGAGACACGCTATTGAGTCCGTCTTCTGCTCACGACGTTTGGGTTCCCTTAAAGGAGCGGCGGAACANCCCCACTATCGAACGNCCCCTTTCCATTCCACTTTCTCAACGACAAAGGAGGACTATGGAATCCCACTATCCTTCCTCTCCCCCCCTCTCTCACTCACGAATTTCGATGGAAGCTCACCGTACCCCACCTCACCTTGCCTTCTTCAACAACCTCGCTCAGCATCTCGTACCGAGCTGGAGCCTTCCTCTCGCTTGCTCCCACACTCCCACCGCTGCCACGGCACAACATAAACAACGACACCCCAATGCACTCTCGCGCAAGCTCTCAGCATTCGTTCCCATCCACAGCCACATCTAAAGACCCTGACCATGGTGCAGGGTAAGAGATCGAAGTCCCTGGATCAGGTTTCCCCGAAGCTGGGTCAAGCGTGCATCTTTAAATTTCTCGGTTGACCCCGCTCGGACAGGGATCTAAGTTCAGTGGACATCCCCCTCCTTTGTTGTCCTTGGAAGATAGCTAAGGCTTTGGTCCAACGACAAATGGACCAGCGATTGGAGGACAGACTCTGGTGTTTTCGAGAACAGTGAGGAGAGAGCACCATCACAAGCATTCTTTATCGCGCAACTTTTACTTTTGGAGCCTGGGAGTACGTTGGAGCCTCATAGCGGAAGGAAGGAACCCTCGGAGGAAGATAGTATTAGTGCGTCGCTGCATACTCAACCGACGCCCATAATACCCGTCTCTCTGTGGGCTCCGATTCCCGCTTTCCCTGACACTACAATATCCACTTCTCTCGCTTCCGGTTTCCCCACTCCTACCCATTGCCATGTTCATGGTTAAGACCGCTCTGCTGCGGGAGCACCAGGGAAGTAGATGGAACACAGTGACGGCGTAACCCTCCAAACAGCGTATATTCGTGCAGCACCATCTCTGTTAGGAGCGTGTGGGCGTGTGGACAGATTGGGTTGCTTTCGTGTAATACGGGGCTGGGGATCGGACTGTATTCGATGAAATTGTAGGACTGCTATCCATGTACCTATGACTCGAGCTAGACGCTTCATAATCTTATACCTGCGAGGCTTGATTGTGTTAGGGAGGTGAGAGAAAGAGCGGGAGCCAACGTGTAAGAGCGATTGGATGGCAATGGAACGCACGGGAGAGCCGACGTTGGGTGTATCTTCAGAGGATTCTAAATGTTCGCGCAGGGTATCGAGGTGGGAGATGATGTCTTTGGCTTTGGCACCGCGGAAGTAGTAAATGAAGGTTTTATTTTTGAGGATTTATTACCACTCTCTCGGTATGGGACAATTGAAGAGATAGTGCTGTCTCCTAGATCTGGCCGGGACAAGATGTATAGCAAGATGATTTACTCTACCATAGTAAACGGGTTCCTGTGGGTTCACTATGCACATGCCGGCTCCTAGACATATAGTTATAGCATCACAGCTACTGTGGGTCAAAGTTCACGACTATGTGTATCTGCCTTGGGTCGAAGCACGTCGTCGGGTAAAAGATTCCTGTTGAATCGATTACGAAGGAGCCACGTCCAGCTTGGTACGTTCCAATCGGCTTTCTTGCAGTGACGCAAAATGGAATTCCGCCAAAGTTTGCATTTTGGGCTGCACTGGTACCAATGGCACTGGAAAAGGAGGTCAGTATGCCATTCAAACAGAGGAATGAGGCACACTGTACCTGCTCATGGAGACTGTCAAAAAAAAAGCCTAATAGTGCGCTCTGAATGCGGAATACACTCCGACGCCCACCAGTCAACAGAGGATAGGGCGAAATTGAATTGGGAGGTATACCACCGGATGTCAGGCATGAACAGGTTGAAAAAGAACTGAAGGAATTTCTGCTGGTCTAACGGATGGCATGCCGGTAAAACTTTGTCTGAAACACAGGGTCAGTAGCTGCAAGCCAATCGGATTAACATGATGAACATGTGTACTCACGCGTACAGATATCGAAGTACCTGCCCCAGAGGAACTCTGCACACTGCATATCTCCAACATAAAGTGGCCCGAAGCGGTCCTTACTGCCCAGAAGGTCGTACAAGGATTTATGGTAAGGTCTATATGGTGTTTCCAAGTCGTCGGAAGCAGGCACATCGATCAAGGAGTGTAGGTCCCCAAGCACATACTCGGCATCGCCGTTGTCTGTCTGAAGTAGTAGGTTGATAAGGAAAGCAGCAGGGGCAGTGCTCATCCGTTTGAACAGATTGATCCATCCGAGGTGTTGTCCCTTGATAATCCAAAGCCATTTCACRGCCAGTACRGGATTCGCGGTCGACTGTAGGATATGGGTGTAAAASGCGTCAAGTTGTGAGAACGGGTTGGTCCCTGAGCTTGGTTTCACTTCCAAAACCTGGTTAAGGAGTGTACATGGACTGCCGTGGCGAGAGTTGGTGATATATCGAACAACGACAGCCGCATAAATGAATTGACCGGAGGCCTGGTCGAGCAAAGTGGCGAGGATATCTTCAGAAGGCCATGATGGGCTAAGGTTGTAGCGACGGCGGATCTCACTGAACTTGGCTTGGAGGAACAATACGATGTCGGTGTTGGGGTTGTATTTCTCGTCTAAGATGAGATTGGGGGCAAACGAAGACTTGTGGCTTTCGTTGCCGAAGAACTCCCGGAAAACACGTTCTGGGCGGCTGGCGATGACGATTCGGAAGGGAAATGCGGGGTCGAGGGCGGCTTCTCGCAGGACTTGTAAAATCTCTAACTGGTCATCGGCCTTCTCTCGCTCCATTGACTTTCCAGTACGTGAAGCGACATGAGAGTCGAAAAACTGCTCTGCCTCGCACTCATCAAGCCCATCGACCAACACGACGCCTGGCACGTTCGATTCGATCGCGACCTGTCGCAGCGGCGTGAGGATGAGCGCCTCCATTTGGACCCGAAGATTCTTCTTGAATAAAAGGGGTTTATCACGTATAGCCTGTGCCACCGGATCCTTGAGGGCTGGTAGGTGCTCTGTGAGTTGATATGCCAGGGTGGGGATGAAAGCCGTCTTCCTTCGACGGTCCGGGGATGCGTAGGAAGCGAAAAAGAAGGTCACGGCAAGCACCCCGTCCTGCTTGCACGTGTCTGCCACCGACCCCATAATGGCAGATTTCCCAGTGCCTGCAGGACCTGTGACCCATTTTATCTTTACCGTCTTCTGCGTTGGGTCTGAGTCGCCATGGACGATCCAGCTGTAAATCTCGCCTTGAACAGCGACTCGAGTTTCTGGATGGCATTTGGGTGCGTCGCAGCGTTCGGCCGAGTCGTGCAAGGCCCCTGGCGCGATTTGAGATGCTAAGTCTGGGATTGGACCTGGTAGATTGAGCAGGAGTATGGCATATTAGTGAAAGAGTGCTCACCGTTGAGAGGATCACCAGCGGGAGGTGCTGCGTTAATCACATTGAGGTCTTTGAAAGAGAAGTCATGAGCTCCGCTGAGAAAGCTGGTCATTGTCGACGACAGGGAAGGGAAGGTTGAGGGAACGTCATCCGTGGCAAACTGTTGTTTTCTATTCCCAGAGTGAGCGCTCGAAAGGCTGTGTCTCTATCGGTGTGGTTTCTGACTTGGAAAGTCATGCAATTGTAATTCGAACTGACCCCTTCAGGTTTGATGTGTTTTACGGCCTACGGAGACAGATCGCCGTAGTAGCCCTAAGCTATGGTTCCGATTTGGCCAACGGGAACCAAATGCCGGCGCCAGTACTTCCAGCAACTCTCAGAGGCAGACAACTTTGCCTTTGTCGAATCAGCATGAAAGCCAACTTGCTCAATGTCTCGGACAGTTGGGCTTAACTCTAGTCGATGCTAGCGGGAGGTTCGCGTCAACTCAACCAAGCCAGGAGCTTGAGCCGTCGATCGCATAGCCTGGTTCTCTCATCTCAGCCAGTCGCGATCCCCCCTCCCGTTGACTCTATCCCCGCAATCTTGCATATTGTCATCAATGAATCCGGAAACGGTGGTCCTCACTCCCCGACAACGACTATAGGAGCACCTCCACTGCCATGAAAACAGATTTCGCTTGCCCTGCTGCCCATCCGTCCACTTGGGCACCTCCGAGCACCTAGAACAGTGGGGACGCGCTGCTGAGTCCGTCTTCCACTAGCCCGATGCTCACGACATTTGGGTTTCCTCAGACCAATGGCCCCCTTTCCGTTCTACTTTCCCAGCAACAAATGGACATGAGCATAGTCACCATCATCACGGCCAGGCGAGAACGAGGACGATGTCATCGTACTATCCTTCCCTCCCCTCTCCAGTCCCCCACCTCGTCTTACCTTCTTACTCAACATGCACTCCCATCCCGAGCTGGAGCCTTCCTCTTCCTTACTCCCACATCTCACCCGCTGCCGCGGCACAACATAAGCGAAGACACCTTCGAAATCACTCTCGCAACCTCTCAGCATTCTCCCCGGTTCGTTTTTGCCCACAGCCTTATCTGAAGACCCTTATCATGGTGCCAGGCACGAGACGTCCATCTTCGTCCTCCTTTGACGGCGCTCAGACAGGGATCCAAGTTCTATGTATGTTCACCTCCTTTGTTGTCCCCGGAAGGTAGCTTGGGCTCCGCCGGTCCAACGACAAATGGATCAGCGATTGCTGCATACTCAACCGACGCCTATACCCGTCTCTCCGTGGACTCTGATTTCCGGTTTCCCTGAGACCGCTATACCACTTCTCTCGCTTTCGGTTTCCCTGTTACTATCCATGGAGGTGCATATCCATGCTCACGGTTAAAACGGCTCTGCTGCGGGAGCACCGGGGAAGCAAATGGAATACAGCGACGGTGTAGCCCTCAGAACAGCGTGTATTCATTTGGCACAATCCCTTTGAGGAGCGCGGTTGTGGGTGTGGACAGATTGGGTCGCTTTCGTGTTTAATATATCCTGACGTGGTAAGGATGGGAGGTACTTTTGCATTCGAAAAGGCGGTTTTAGACCCGTTTTCAGAGATTGTATATTTATCTGGACTTCACATGGTTCAGGGAANTTTTTTTAGATACGTTCATGATAGGCCAATCGAATTTCGAATTTGATAGCGCGGCGCTTAATCACGCGGTTGAGATGTTGAACAGTCAAAGCACAGTTGGGTATCCTGTCAAGAATCAAGATTATATCAGCACTCATTTCGGTCCAGGAATCAAGGCTCAGACTTACCGCTTCCTCCACACCCATTGGAAGCCAAAGTTACTCATCTGGAAAGCCAACTATTCAGCGAAATGCCGAGCAGCTTCCACAATCCAACCCATACGATAGCAAGGCGTACAACCGTAGACTTTCCAACGGCTGGGCCTACAGTTGACGGTAAGAGTTTGCAGATCCCCGTGATCAAGCCGACGTAGCATGTCGATCTTTTCGAGGATTGGGGGGGATGAGATACGTTCCCAAAGCAGTCTGAGTCTATAGACCGCGCAGAATATCAGCAAAATTCGACAACCTGAAAAAGAACAATCTCCTCACCACCTCAATAATCATACTTTCGAGCTGCCAATCTTTCCCTGGCACAGGCTCAGCGTTCACCGTCGAGCCAGGTTTGGGCTTGAACGTCGAAGGTAAATTCCATTTGAGGTACTCCAGCAACACCTGGGTACATTTCTTTCTATCAACTTCAGAAACCTCGACAATATCCAGGAGCTAGGGTGAAACGGCCCTTCAAACCTTGGGTGATATGGCGTTCGAAGCGAGTAAAGAGTAAATCAGAAGAGGAAGAACGAAAGAGAGGAAACGCCCAGTATTAGTAACCCTGACCTATGGTTTCGACCGACCAACTCGCGATTGATCATATCAGGGACGTATGTACGTGTATCATAAGATGGCATAGCCCTCTCCTTGCTTTGATTCGTATGAAAAAAATCACTATACCTCGTAGTCGGACGTTACTCAACTAAGTTAGATCTCAAGTTTCACATTCTGTGCCCATGGTGGGATAGACAATGTGTAGCAAATGAGAGCTTCATTTTTGAGGGTTTATTACCACTCTCGGAACGGGACAATTGAGGAGATAGTGGTGTCTCTAAGACCTGGCTGGGACAAGATGTATAGCAAGATGATTTACTCTACCATAGCATACAGGTTCCTGTGGGTTCACTATGTATATTCGGGCTGTTAAATATATATTTGTAGCATCGAAGCTAATGTGGGTCAAGGTTCCGACTATGTGTATCTCCCTTGCGTTGAAGCGAGTTGCTGGGGTAAAGATACCTGTTAAATCGATTACGAAGGAGCCATGTCTGGCTTGGTACTTCCCAATTAGCTTTCTTGCAGTGATGCAAAATGGAATTCCGCCAAAGTTTGCATGCCGGGCTGCACCGGTACCAATGGCACTAAGAAAGGAGGTCAGTATGTCATTTAAACAGGAGGATGAGGGTCACACTGTACCTGATAATGGACATCGCGGAACATCCACCTGATACTGATCTCTGAATACGAAACACACTCCGATGCCCACCAGTCAACAGTGGATGGGGCAAAATCAAGTTGGGAGGTAAACTGCAAGATATAAGGCATGTCCAGCTTGAAAAAGAAATGAAGGAATTTCTGCTGGTCTGACGGATGGTGTGCCGGTGACGGTAAACCTTTGTCTGTGAAACACGGTGTCAGTAGCTGCTGTGAGCCGATCATATTTACATGATGAACATGTGTACTCACGCGTACAGATATCGGAAAACCTGCCCAAGAGAAACTCCGCAAACTGCATATCCCCAACAAAAATTGGTCCGCAGCGGTCCTCACTTCTCAGAAAGTCGTACAAGGATTTATGGTAGGGTTTATATGGTGTCTCCAAGTCGTCAGAAGGAGGTACATCAATCAGGGAATGCAGGTCTCCAAGGACATACTCTGCATTGCTGTCGTCTGTTTGAAGTAACAGATTGAGAAGGAATGCGGCAGGATGCTTCTCCAGCCATTGAAAGAGATCAAGACTCCGTACAGGCAGGTCTCCCCTGATAGTCCAAAGCCACTTCACAGAGAGTGTAGGATCTGGGGTTGACTGTAAGATATGGGCATAGAAGGCGTCAAGGTGGGAGAACGGGTTTCTCCCTGGGCTCCTTGGCTTCACTTCCAATACCCGGTCGAGGAGTGAATGGGGACTCCCGGGACGAGAGGTGGTGATATATCGAATGACGGTAGCCGCATAAATGAATTGGCCAGAGGCCTGGTCGAGCAAAATGGCGAGAATCTCCGGGGAAGGCCATGATGGGGTGAGATTGTAGCGACGCTGAATTTCACTGAACTTTGCTTGGAGGAACAAAGCGATGTCGGCGTTGGGATTGTACTTCTCGTCCAGAACGAGAGGGGGAGCGAACGATGACCTGTGGCTTTCATTGTTGAAGAACTCCCGAAAAACACGTTCTGGGCGGCTGGCGATGACGATTCGGAAGGGAAATACGGGGTCAAGGGCGGCTTCTCGCAGGACTTGTAAAATCTCTAACTGGTCTTCGCCCTTCCCTCGTTCCATTGAGTTTCCAGTGCGTGAAGCGACACGAGAGTCGAAGAACTGCTCTGCCTCGCACTCATCGAGCCCATCGACCAGCACGACGCCTGGTACGTTCGATTCGACCGTGACCTGTCGAAGCGGCGTGAGGATGAGTGCCTCCATCTGGACCCGAAGGTTCTTCTTGAATAGAAGGGGCTTATCCCGTATAGCCTGCGCCACGGGATCCTTAAGCGCTGGTAGGTGCTCTGTGAGTTGATATGCCAGGGTGGGAATGAAAGCTGTCTTCCTTCGACGGTCTGCGGATGCGTAAGAAGCGAAAAAGAATGTCACGGCGGGAATCCTATTCTGCTTGCATGTGTCTGCCACCGACCCCATAATGGCGGATTTTCCAGTGCCCGCAGGACCTGTGACCCATTTTATTTTCACCGTCTTCTGTGCTGGGTCTGCCAGCGGTCCACCATGGACGATCCAGCTATATATCTCGTCTTGAACTGCGACTCGAGTCTCTGGATGGCACTTTGGTGCGTCGCATCGTTCGTCTGAGTCGTGCAAGGCGCCTACTGCGATTCGAGATGCTAGATCTGGGACAGGGGGTGGTAAATTGAGCAGGAGCTCGGCAGATGCAAAGCGCTCACCGTTGAGAGGATCACCAGTGGGAGGTGCTGCGTTAATCACATTGAGGTCTTTGAAAGAGAAATCATGAGCTCCGCTAAGAAGGCCGGTCATTGTCGATGGCAGGGAAGGTTGAGGGAACGTCTTCCGTGGCAAACTGCTGTCTTTTATTCCCAGAGGAAGCACTCAAAAGGCTGTGCCTGCTCTAGTAGGAGTGCATGGTGTGGTTTCTGACTTTGGGAGTCATGCACCCGTGATTTAAGCTGACGCCTTCCGGTTTGATATATTTTATGGCCTACAGAATGTTTGAGAATTGAGGCGAGAACCTGAAAGTCGGTAGAAAAGACAGATCGCTCTTTGGTATGTTTTGATCGGCCAACTATGGGGATCAAATCCCGGCGGGACCTGTGACTTATTGTATCTTCACCGTCTTCTGCGCTGGGTCTGAGTTGCCATGGACGATCCAGCTGTAAATCTCGCCTTGGACTGCGACTCGAGTCTCTGGATCGCATTTTGGTGCGTCGCAGCGTTCGGCCGAATCGTGCAAGGCCCCAGGAGCAATTTGAGACGTTAGGTCTGGGATTGAACCAGGCAAATTGAGCAGGAGTTTGGCATATTAGCGAACTCAGAGCGCTTACCGTTGAGAGGATCACCAGCGGGAGGTGCTGCGTTAATCACATTGAGGTCTCTGAAAGAGAAATCATGAGCTCCGCTGAAAAGGCTGGTCATTTTCGACGACAGGGAAGGGAACGTTGAGGAAACTGTGATTCAAGCTGACGCCTTCAGGATTTATACGTTTTATGGCCTACGAAATGTTGAAGGATCGAGTGGAGAAACTGAGAGTAGAAAAGACAGATCGTAGCAGCCCTAAGCTATGGTTTTGAACCCGCCATTAATCATAATATGGTGCATATGCCAATGGGAATCAAATCCCGGCGCGGGGGTTTCGTCTCATTTCTCTTGTTCATTGACGTTCTTTGCTAGCAATCGAAAGGTGACTATTTCATTTTGAATTTTGCTTCTAGGTCGCAGAGGGATAGCTTTCATTGCAGACACGCTGAAGCCAGGAGCGAGAGAAACAACGACAACGACGCCTCGAAGTTGTGTCCAGCTCACAATTTCGATTCTCCTTTGGCGACTTTTGAAGGCAACACAAACGTCGACACTTCCGAATGCACTCTCGCAACCTTTCAGTAATCTTCCCGCTCCCAGGCTCTCTTCCGTCCACAGCCATATCCGAAGACTCTGATCATGGGTCCGGCGTTTTCGAAACAGGCAAGAGGACACCATGACAAGCACTCTTTATCACGCGTCTTCTTTTCCTTCTTAGAGCCTGGGAGCATGTCTGCGCCTCACGGTGCCGGAAAAGACACTTCGGACAGGGAAGACGACGACAATGCGTCGCTGCACACGCAGCCGACGCCTATACCCGTCTCTCCGGGGGCTCTGATCTCCGCTTTCCCAAAGGCCCCCAAACTCACTTATCTCACTTTTGGGTTTGCTGTTCCTCCCTGTGGACATGGTCACCAGAACGGCTCCACGGCACTAAGAGGAAGACAAGCACCCAAGGAGTACAGTGATGGCATACCACTCGAAACGGCGTGTATAAGGATTAGCAGGAGCAAAGATAACCCCAGAATTGTTTTGCAGCTCAGTTTCTTCCGTTTCCAGTCTTACTCGAGCACGCAGAATCTTTCTGCAGGTCGCTCTATGCGACCGCCAATCGCTGGCCTAACCGTGACTTTGCAGGAGCTGCACCCGCTATTTGGCTCCAAGCTCCCAAACGCTAACGAGAGCAGCAAGTGTGCACGTAACTCCAAGGGACCATCCCAGGATTTCCACTCCCCCTGTCTTCTCCCTCGCCGCTGCCTTCATCTTCTAATCCCGGGAGGACGCGTGACGTGAGTAGAGAGGGGACGGTGGAGAGCGAGAGGAAGAAAGGAAATAACGCGACGCATGGATAACGAAAATCGTCTCATAGGAGGGCGAGGCATTTTGGGGAGGTTTGGAGTTCAGCTAGGCAAAGTGGATCCAGGAGAGCCGTAAGGTGAGTGTTTTGAACTTGGAAGCCGTTGAGGGAGAGCGGACAGAGGGTCAAGATTCGTGCAAAGTTCTCTCGTCGAACGGTGAGTCAAGACGTCAGACTAGACATATAACACACGTTGGTCGGGTTCTGAGTTGATAGACGTGTATCAGGTAGAATTATCATGACTCGGCATAATGCATACTCCTCATTATGCTAAGGATAGCATGTCAGAATAAGAATTGAGATGTGCACCAGAAGAACAAATTAGCCTACCAAACTGCCGATATTTCCCTGGAATTGGGCCAAAGCTCCTCAACCTTCCCTTTCACCCAATCCAGAGCACCGTCCGTCTCATTGCATTATTGAGCAACGGAACGATCGTCTCTACAGTTCCGTGACTGTACCCCTTGACCCCCATATCCAGATACTTTTCACATTGGAGTAACGCCTTCCAGAAGTACTTATTCCCGTCATGCATGGATTTGAAGATCTCGTCCATCTGCTTTCCGGGCTCCTTGATCTCATTTTCCATCCCCTCTCACTTCAGTGGCTCTGTAGCTCTCCTCACACCGTTGGCTGATGGAGATGAATGTCAAAGGACAAGCCGATTACTTTGGATAGTCTGAATGGTGACGAGGTTCAATTTGTCTTTCTCGACGATGTCGTAGAGTGTAAAGGACACCAAGAAGTCTTTCAATACTACGTAGAGGTTATTCAGGAGAGCCGGAATGGCATTCGCGGCGCTTTACTCGTCACAGCATTTCCCTTGGGCCCTTTCTCTACAAGGGATCCTCATTCTCTGGATCCAGGTTCCAGGAACGCGAGAGATATGTTGCTCTAGTCGTAGCCGAATCCCTTCCCTTCTATAGCATGCCGTTGGAAGAAATATCAGCGCTGCTGGCCCCCGTGGAGATGTAGGACACCGAGGTTGTCGCCGCCGCAGAGACTGAGCATGTCAAGGTGGGAGGCCAGTCGAGACTGCATCGTGGGTGAAGACGTACCTGAAAGTGATAATGACTATGTCGACGCAGGCTTGCATGTAGTCGTACTCCTACAGAATGCTAAAACAAAGAGCTGATCGCGTCGCATTTTTTTGCAAGTCGCCTTGCGCGATCCCCAATCGCGAATTTGGTACTCCCTGTGAGACTATCTGGGCTTCCGTGTTCTCGCAGTAGCCGAGGGAGAGCGCCCAATTCCAGATGCCCTAACCTATGCCAGTTCAAGCGACAACTGGACCTGCGATCAATTGAATGAATCATATGTTTGCATATAGAAAGGACGTACATATGTACATGCTTTGTTAAGTGGTAGCCCTCTACTTGCTTGCTGTCGTTCGTATGAACAATCACTATACCTTAGAGAATATTACTTATTCAAATCGTATGAAGTCTGCCAGCCTGTGCCCATGATGGGATAGACGCTACGTTGCAAAACGAAAATTCTATGGTTTTTACTACTCTCTCAGTACGGGACAAATGAAGGAGGTCGAGTTGTTTCCTAGAACTAGCTGAGACAGGATAGCAAGACAATTTACTCTACTATGGCGATGCGCTCCTGTGGGTTCACGATGCACATCCAGGCTCTTCAATGTATAGTTGTATTGTCAAAGCTAATGCGGGTCAAAGTTCACAACTATCGGATCTATCTTTGCGTCGAAGCACGTCCCTGAGGAAAAGGTCCTTGTGAAATCGATTACGAAGCAGCCACGTCCGGCTTGGTACTTCCCAATCGGCTTTCTTGCAGTGACGCAAAATGGAATTCCGCCAAAGTTTGCATGTCGGGCTGCACCGGTACCAATGGCACTGGGAAAGGAGGTTAGTATGCCATTGAAACAGAGTAATGGGGCCCACACTGTACCTGCCTATGGACATAGTAGAACTTCAACCTAATACGATCCTCTGAATGCAAAATACACCCCGACGCCCACCAGTCAACAGAGGATGGGGCGAAATTGAGTTGGGAGGTAAACCGCCCAATATCAGGCATGAACAGGTTGAAAAAGAGATGAAGGAATTTCTCCTGGTCCGACGGACGGGATGCCGGTAAACCTTTGTCTGTGAAACACAGGGTCAATATGCAAATCTATCATAAATAATGAAAATATGTACTCACGCATGCAGATATCGGAGAACCTGACCCAGAGGAACTCTGCACGCTGCATATCTCCAACATAAATCGGCCCGCAGCGGCCCTTGCTGCCCAGAAAGTCGTACAAGGATCTATGGTAGGGTCTATATGGTGTTTCGAAGTCGTCGGAAGGAGGTACGTTAATCAAGGAGTAAAGGTCTCCCAGCACATGCTCTGCGTCGGTGTCGTCCGTTTGAAGCAGAAGATTGAGAAGAAAGGCAGAAGGGGTCCGATGCATATGGAAGAAGAGATTGTGGGGAATTTCTCCTTTGATAATCCAAAGCCACTTCACAGCTAGTATAGTATTTGGGGCGGACTGCAAGATATGGGTGTAAAAGGTGTCAAGGTGGGAGAACGGGTTCGTTCCTGAGCTTGGCGTCACTTTCAACACCTGGTCAAGGAGGGCATGGGGACTCCCGTGACGAGAGGTGGTAATATATCGAATGACAGTCGCTGCATAAATGAACTGGCCAGAGGCTTGGTTGAGCAAAGTGACAAGGCTTTCCGGGGAAGGCCATGATGGGCTGAGATTGTAGCGACGTTGAATTTCACTGAACTTGGCTTTGAGGAACAAAGTGATGTCGGCGTCGGGATTGTACTTCTCGTCCAGTACAAGAGAGGGGGCGAACGATGACGTGTGGCTTTCGTTGTTGAAGAAATCCCGGAAAACACGTTCTGGGCGGCTGGCGATGACGATTCGGAAGGGAAACGCAGGGTCGAGGGCGGCTTCCCGCAGGACTTGTAAGATCTCCAATTGGTCTTCCTCCTTTGTTCGCTCGATTGACTCTCCAGCGCGTGGAGAGGCATGAGAGCCGACGTACTGCTCTACCTCGCACTCATCGACCCCATCGACCAACACGACGCCTGGCACGTTCAATTCGACCGTGACCTGTCGCAGCGGCGTCAGGATGAGTGCCTCCATCTGGATATGAAGGTTTTTCTTGAACAAAAGTGGATCATTCTGAATGGCTTGTGACAGTGGACCCTTGAGTGCTGGTATGCACTGCGCAAATTGATACGCCAGGGTGGGGATGAATGCTGTCTTCCTTCGACGGTCCGGGGATGCTGACGCCGNAAAAAAGAATGTCACGACAAGGACTCGGACATCACCCTGCTTGCACGTATCTGCCACTGACCCCATAATGGCGGATTTCCCGGTGCCTGCGGGACCTGTGAGCCATTTTATTTTCGTCATCTCCTGCGCTGGGTCTGAGTCGCCGTGGACGATCCAGCTGTAAATCTCGTCTTGGACTGCGACCCGAGTTTCTGGATGGCATCTAGGCGCGTCGCAGCGTTCGGCCGAGTCGTGCAAGGSCCCCGGCGCGATTTGGGATGNTGAGATCTGGGACAGGAGGTKGTAAAYTAAGCAGGAACTCGGCAGATAAGCTCAGAGCACTCACCGTTGAGAGGATCGCCAACGGAAGGTGATACATGTATCACTCGAAGCTCATTCACGGAGACATCGCGAGCGTTGGTGAAGAAGCTGGTCATTGTCGATGGGAGCGTTCAGGGAATGTATTCCGTTACAGGGTTTGGTGTTTTATTCCAAAGTACTAGGCGCCAAAAAGGCTGTGCCTATCGTAGCAGGGAGTGCACGGTGTTACGTGTAGTTTCTGACCTTGGAAGTCATGCACCTGTCATTCGAGCTGAAATCTTCTGACTCGGATTGTATACATTTTACATCTTGTTTGATAATTAAGGCAAGAACATGAAAGACAGACTGGTGTGCACGTGTAAGTTTCCAAAGTTGATGGGCCCTTAACGACATCCACCCCCAAGCAGACTGCACAGGAAAGCCCTATTAGAAAACCTGTCATATGCCGCCTTGGTAACTGCGAAGCGCCAACATTGACTAACTGCTGGGATGTCCATCTGTTGGAAGTTTCACAACCGAGGGGTAACATAAGATACTTCGCCCGCAGCCATTATCTGATTTCGCCAGCCCCCTACCAGGCACTGCTTCCAGGAGGGGAATAATCCTAGGACAAGAGGGGGACAGGTTCATTGACTCCGAATGGACTTGGCAAATGTGTTTCTTGGAAACACCTGTTCGGCTAGAGATCGTCAGGTACAGATAGAATCCTGTGCCCTTGCTAGGATCTATTGTTCTAAGCGACGCTTGGGTAGGAGGCTGAGATTCCAGCTCCTTATAGTCGTTTGCGTAGGTTCTGTCGGTTGTGTTTTGCTCGAGCAGAATGGTGTGACGTAATGGCTTGTAACTCGTAATATCACGCTAGCCCCAATGTCAGATTTGCCTCTGAGCCTGATCATGTGGCAGTCTTGCCAGCGGTTACAGCCCGTCTCGCAAAGAACGAGAATGACAGAAGTTATGCAAACGACTGCGGATACTCCTGTATATATGCAAACTTTGCTACTATTGAGATTGTTGCCGACGCCGAAGATGGTACGTCATGTTTACGTGCACCACCATCCCATCCCAACGGCTCTGCCGTTTCCCCAGGCGTGTATACCTGGACTGGCTGTGCAATCAACTATTTCCTCGTGTCAACCTTTCCGCCGCTGAACATTCCTGGTCATGACACAATTGCCGTAGTACTAGTAGCCCTCTAACCCATGGCTTCGATTGGCCAACCCACAATCCATCAGTGGTGCATCGTCAAATCCCGGCGCGGCAGTTTCGTCTCATTTCTCTTGTTCGTCGACATTCTTTGCTGGCAATTGAAAGTTTAGTATTTCGTTTCGAATTTTGCAGAACAAGGAGCTGAGACGGAGGGATAGCTTTCGCGCCATAGCCAGGAGCAGGAGGGATAACAACAACGACCTCCCCCGAAGTTGTGTCCAGCTCGCAATTTCGATTCTCCGTTAGCGACTCTTAAAGACAGATATCATGACCTGGGTTAAATCGACACGGTATACGGTTCGCTCAACTGCACAGGCCGTAAGCTCAGCTCTAGTCGATGCCAGCGGGAGGTTCACGTCCACTTAAAGAGTTTGTAAAGAGTAAGAATCGATGGTCCAAGGAAAGAAGGGGTTCAACCGCTGACCTGTCGATCGAATCACATACTGCATATGGAAAGGACGTAGATCATGAGGCGATCGCCCTCTCCTTACTTGTGCTCATTCGGACAGAAAAGCGCGGTGCCTCGAAGGATATTACTTATTCAAGTCGGATCTAAAGTCTACCGTCCTCAGGTGGTCAGAGTGGGATAGACGCTGGGACAACATAGCAAGATAATTTACTCTATTGTAACAAATAGGTTCCTGTGGGTTCACTATGCACATTCGGGCTCTTAAACATGTAGCTATAGCGTCGAAGCTAATGTGGGTCAAGATTCACGGCTATGTGCATCCGCCTTGCGTCGAAGCACGTCGTCAGGGTCAAGGTGCTTGTTAAATCGATTACGAAGGAGCCACATCCGGCTTGGGACTTCCCAATCGGCTTGCTTGCAGTGACGCAAAATAGAATTCCGCCAAAGTTTGCATGTTGGGCTGCACCGGTACCAGTGGCACTGGGAAAGGAGGTCAGTATACCATGCAAACAGAGGAATGAGGGTCACACTGTACCGGCCAATGTACATAGTAGAACGTCAACCTTATACGTTCCTCTGAATGTAAAACGCACCCCGACGCCCACCAGTCAACAGAGGATGGGGCCAAATTGAGTTGGGGGGTAAACTGCGGGATACTAGGCACAGCCAGGGTGAAAAAGAAATGAAGGAATTTCTGTTGGTCTAACAGACGGGATGCTGGTAAACCTTTGTCTGTGAAACACAGGGTTAGTAACTGCAAGCCGATCGTATAAACATGATGAACATGTGCACTCACGCGTACAGATAGCGGAAAACCTGCCCCAGATGAACTCGAAACACTGCATATCCCCAATATAAATTGGCCCGCAGCGGTCCTCGCTGGCCAGAAAGTCGAACAAGGATTTATGGTATGGTCTATATGGTGTTTCCAAGTCGTTGGAAGGAGGTATGTCGATTAAGGAGTGTAAGTCTCCAAGGACATACTCTGCGTCGCCATCATCTGTCTGAAGTAGTAGGTTGACAAAGAAAGCAGGAGGGGCGTGGCCCAGAAAGATAAAGAGATTATAGGCAAATTCGGGGAAGTCTCCCTTAATGCTCCAAAGCCACTTTACAGCAAGTACAGGATTCGGGGCGGATTGCAAAATATGGGTATAAAAGGCGTCAAGGTGGGAGAACGGGTTTGTCCCTGAGCTCGGTTTCACTTTCAAAACCTGATCAAGGAGTGTCTGAGGACTGCCGTGACGAGAGGTGGTGATGTATCGAATGACGGTAGCCGGATAAATGAACTGGCCAGAGGCCTTGTCGAGCAAAATGGCAAGGATTTCCTGGGAAGGCCATGACGGGCTGAGGTTGTAGCGACGCCGAATTTCGCTAAACTTGGCTTGGAGGAACAAGGCAATGTCAGCGCTGGGGTTGTATTTCTCATCCAGAATGAGAGGGGGAGCGAGCGATGACTTGTGGCTTTCGTTGTTGAAAAATTCCCGGAAAACGCGTTCTGGGCGGCTGGCGATGACGATTCGGAAAGGAAATGCAGGGTCCAGGGCTGCTTCTCGCAGGACTTCCAAAATCTCCAACTGGTCCTCGTCCTTTGTTCGTTCGATCGACTCTCCGGCGCGTGGAGAGGCATGAGAGCCGACGTATTCCTCTACCTCGCACTCATCGACCCCATCGACCAATATGACGCCCGGAACCTTTGATTCGACCGTGACCTGTCGCAGTGGCGTCAGGATGAGTGCCTCCATCTGGACATGAAGGTTTTTCTTGAATAAAAGCGGATCATTCTGTATGGCTTGTGACACTGGATCCTTGAGTGCTGATAGGTGCTGCACAAGTTGATACGCCAGGGTGGGGATGAACGCTGTCTTCCTTCGACGGTCGGGGGATGCTGAAGCCGAAAAAAAGAATGTCACGACGAGGACGCCATCCCGCTTGCACGTGTCTGCCACCGACCCCATAATGGCGGATTTCCCGGTGCCGGCGGGGCCTGTGACCCATTGTATCTTCACCGTCTTCTGCGCTGGGTCTGAGTCGTCATGGACGATCCAGCTGCAAATCTCGTCTTGAACTGCGACTCGAGTCTCTGGATGGCACTTTGGTGCGTCGCAGCGTTCGGCCGAGTCGTGCAAGGCCCCTGGCGCGATTTGAGAGACTAGGTCTGGGATTGGACCTGGTAAATTGAGCAGGAGTTTGCCATGTTAGCGAACTTAGAGCGCTCACCGTTGAGCGGATCACCAGCGGGAGGTGCTGCGTTAATCACATGGAGGTCTTTGAAAGAGAAATCATGAGCTCCGCTGAAAAGGTTGGTCATTGTCGACGACAAGGAAGGGAACGTTGAGGGAACGTCTTTTATTCCCAGAGTGAGCGCTCAAAAGGCTGTGCCTGCTATAGTAGGAGTTCGGAGTGCACTGTGTGGTCTCTGACTTGAAAAGCCATGCACCTGTGATTCAAGCTGACGCCTTCAGGATTTATATGTTTTATGGCCCACGGAATGCTGAAGGATCGAGTGGAGAAACTGAAAGCCGGGAGAAAAGACAGATTGTAGCAGCCCTAACCTAGGCCTATGGTTTCAATCAGCCAGCCCGCCATCAATCATATGTGCATATGGGAATCAAATTCCGGCGCGGCGGTTTCGTCTCATTTCTCTTGTTCATCGACGTTCTTTGCTGGCAATCGAAAGGTGACTATTTCGTTTCGAATTTTGCATTGTAGGTCGTTGAGACAGAGGGATAGCTTTCATTCCAGACACACTGAAGCCAGGAGCGAGAGAAATAACGACAACGACGCCTCGAAGTTGTGTCCAGCTCACAATTTCGATTCTCCTTTGGCGACTCTCGAAGGCAACAGGTAGATCAACAGGACATCCTGTTTTTGAAGCTCTCAAGACGGTCAAGTCGTTCTGGTCTTCGCCAGCGGAAGGTTCACGTCATCCAGGAGCCTGAACTATCAATCGTATAGCCTTGTGATTGTGAGCACATTCTCTCACCTGCCTGCGTTCTTTAAATTGACAGCGGACAAAAGCCCTCCACCGTTGACGGTCAATGTCACTAGCCCAACAAATCCACCGGCGCAAATCCAGCCAGGATGACACCGAAATTTCTGTCGCGATAACCCCTCCCGCCGACTCCGTCCCCGCATTCTCGGATATCGTGGTCAACGGAAACGGTGGTCCTCATTCGCCCACAGCGACTATCGGAGCACCTCCAGCGCCACGAAAACGAATTTCGCTTGGCCCACCGCCCATACGTCCACTTGGGCACTCCCAAAGCACTTCGAGCACCGGAGACGCGCTGTTGAGTCCGTCTTCTGCTAGCCCGATGCGTACGACGTTCGGATTTCCTCAAGCGAATGGGAACGGCGGAACACCTCCACCATTAAACTCACCTTTCCGTTCCACTTTCCCAGCGACGAATGGGCATGGGCATCATCATCATGGCCAGGCGCGAACAAGGACAATGTCATCCCACTACCCATCCCTCCCCTCTCCCCTCTCGCTCCCGAATCTCGGTGAAGGCTCGCCATACCCTACCTCCGCCTTGCCTTCTTCGACAACCTTGCCCAGCATGAACTCCCGTCCTCCCGAACTGGAGCCTCCCTCTCCCTTACTCCCACCCACACTCCCCAATGGTTCGGCTGGTGCAGCAGCGGCACAACACAAGCGTCGACACTCCCGAATGCACTCTCGCAACCTTTCAGTATTCTTCCCGCGCCCAGGCTCGCTCCCGTCCACAGCCATATCCGAAGACTCTGATCATGACGGCGGGCAAGAGATCGAAGTCCCTGAGTCGAGCATCCCCGAGGCAGGGTCGAGCGTGCATATCCAAGGTACACGCCCTCCCCTCACACCTCTTGGACAGGGGTTCAAGTTCGGTGGACGTCCACCTCCTTCGTTATCTTCAGAGGACAGCGCGGGCTCTAGTCCAACGACAAATGGGTCAGCACCAGCGGGTCCGGCGTTTTCGAAACCGGCAAGAAGAGGACACCATCACAAGCACTCTCTATCGCACAACTTCTTTTCCTTCYTGGAGCCCGGGAGCGTGTCTGCGCCTCATAGCGCCAGAAGAGAATTCTCGGACAGGGAAGATGATGATAATGCGTCGCTGCACACGCAACCCACACCCATACCCGTCTCGCCGTGGGCTCCGATCTCCGCTTTTCCGGAGACCGCTAAACCTACTTCCGTTGCTTCGGGTTTCCCTGTTACTCACAGTCATAGCCATGGACATGGCCATRCTCATGGTCAAAAYGGTTCTGCAGGAGCACCGGGGAAGCAGACAGAATACAGCGACGGCATACCSCTCAAAACGGCGTGTATAGGTGTAGCGCAGTTCCTTCTCGGAGCGTGGTTATGGGTGTCTGGGCAGCAGATCGGGTCTCTTTCATGTACSGGTTTAGGATATTGGGTCGTGTTTGATGCGTTTGGGATTGCGGTGGGAAGGGTTGTACCTGCGTGGCTTGCCAGYGCTCCTAAATCCTACCCAACTGCTTCCCTGTCAGCCGAAAAGGAATTGGGGAGGAARAAGATYAGGACGCCGTATGGGAACGGGAGGATGGAGACGGTTTTGYTGTTYGCGCAGGCGGTGTATTTGACGTTCTCGAGTGTTTATGTGTGTAAAGAGACGGTRGARCATCTTTTGTTGAGTGCGGGTGGACAGGAGGGGCATCATCATCATGCGGGAGATGAACATCCTAGGGATGGGTGCGTTTCTTATTTCGTACCTCAATCNTGTTAACGCTGACATCGTTTGCTTCGCYTGCAGCATCGATTTTCCGATWATTGTAATTTTCCTAACATTCGTTTCACTCCTTTCTACGGCGTTCTTTTATGAGAATAATGCTCAGCTTGTTAACTGTGAGTTATACTTGCCCCTTTCTCCCCACTCTTCCTTCCTATTGACTAATGGTTTTCGTCGCGTTGCCCTACAGTATCCGGAAACCGCCTACCCTCGTTCAAGTCATTCATTCAGTCACTCACTGCRTCAAAACGCTCCGGTACTTTGAAGAAYCRGCACGAAGCTCCGCCTACGGATCCGCTCGCTATCGTACTCACTAACCCGTTCGTTGCGTGTCCACTCTTTATCTCGGGTGCGATCCTGTTTGTGGGGTTGRTGTTGGCGCCGTAAGTCCTTTCCCTCTCTTTCCCCCTTCCTCTCTTGCCCTCTCGCTCCTCGYTCTCTTCAAAGATGAATTACGCGATYAAGCTTACTGACTATTTGAATGGATTGATATACAGGACGCAACACCGAATCGCCGACCTYATCCTAGCRTCTATAATTGCAGTGYTGACGTTCAACGTCGCGTACAAGGCGTCTGTGGCGCTGGGTACGGTCCTGCTGCAAACTGCGCCGAAGAGGGGTATGCCGTCKGGTAAACTGGAGAGTTTCTATCGGGCTGTTCGGGAGGTGAGTGCTTGCTCTWAAATCCTGCTTTCGTTTCGTTCTTTGTTCTTTCACTATTATCCTAATTCGGAGGCCGATGGACTGATGACTACTTTTTTCTTTATCTTTATCCGGGAYAGATTGAAAGGCACCCACACGTCACCCACCTTCCACCACCGCACATCTGGCAGCTYACTCCGAGTCTGACGGCTCAAGCGTCTAAATCACATCANCNCNACCACTCGCACTCGTGGACCTCCACTTCGTTTAGCACGGACCAGCTCGTCATCACCCTCGATTTACATGTGAAACACGAGYTGGCGGATGATGATGTTTTGGCGCTGACGAAGTGGGCTTGGGAGAGGTGTGTTAATGCGCTTGGGGGATATAAGGAGTTTAGGGAYGTGGGTGARGTTGGGGGRCCGGAGGTTACGGTCGGGGTTGTTAGAGGGTAGAGTTACATTGGAGTRRGAAATGAAGGACTGGTGGGGAAGGGGCGAGGCGGAAGAYGAGGCATCGGGAGGGGAGAAGACTGATAGGAAATCATAGTTGGTAATCGGACGAGAGAGTGTACTTCTGGAATTCGGCACACATACCCGCTAGTTCGGACCTTCTGTCCTTTCGTTGTTCAATGCTTGCTTTTTGAGTTGCTTTATTGTTATTGGATGTATTATTCTAGGTTTTTCAATATGTTTGAAGGGTCTGCCTTGGCTAGCCCGGGCTACCCTCCTGTGCCTATGAACCGTGACACAGCCAGCAAAAAGAGCTGGCGCACAGAGTTCCGGTTGCCGGGTRGGGGTGTAAATCTATATAGGAGGGCGGGGGACGGCGACGGTGACAAGGGGGAAGAGGGCGTGATGGGAGAGACGGTGCCAGTTGGCTGTGATGGTGGCTGGCAGTGAAGGTGAAGGTGGTGGTGAAGGCTGTGGTGGTGAAGGGTAGAGGGTGCTGTTGAGGGTCGATCATTGAATGAGATCGGCTTACAGACANTGNNNNGTTACRGAGGCGCTGGTCGYCMACTCGTTTCCGCTCCCGTGCTTCATTTTGTTTCATGGACCTGACTATCGAGAACACACTCAGAGTCTTGTTTGTAGTGATCGGGGTATGTGGCGCCTAAAAGCCCGCCGGCGGCCGTCCTTGGCGTTGGCGCTAGAATTCCGAAGATCTGGGTCACCCTTCCTTCGACTTGTGACCATTTGCACCCCATTTTGTTTTCACGTTTTTCTATACCTTCCTGATTTCAACAACATCTAGGGCCTTCCATCATCACCGCCTACTACAAGGAGGTAGACGTGGAGTCATGAACTCATTCGTGGCTGCGATACGCAGCTGGCGCAGCAACAGCATCTATGATGGATTTCATCCGAAATGGCTAGAAAGCGGTACATCCCTCCATCGTTCGCTGACTTTGAAGTTTAGCCGATGTCAATGCCATCGTTTGTGGGTCCACAACTACACGGTCCAAGTATACTTTCTCTATATTCGCTGGCTTTGAACTCCGGCCGACATCGATGCCGTCTTTTGTGGGCACATCTRTGCAATCCAAGTACACTGTTGCCGAGCTACGAAGGSAGATGAGTGCTGATAAGGTTGCSTCCGCGAATTCGCCAACAACATGAGCCCTGCCTCGTGTAACCCAAGTATACCATGACTCAGTCTATTCTACCGGGAAATGGAAGTATATCCTCACATTAGGCGCTCAARGTGCTATAAAGATGGGGAGCCCATCSATCAGATGGCCCCCTAGATYGTTCCCTAGCTTTCACCCAGACTTCTCTGTCGCCGCGCACTAATCTTGCAGATCCACGTGTAATCGTAATGTCGTCGTCCGCCAATACCGACGTAGTTGCGATCGGTTCGATGCGAAATACCTCTTCACGGGCAGACGTGAGGAGATCTCCTCTTCGAGCGTCGGCTCGTGATGAGGTATTTCGCATCGACCTGATCTTGCACCAGATCTTCAAGTATCTCCAAGTCGACAGAGTGGGGGAACCTCTTCCCAAGCGAATCCTCCTCRACGCCGCCCTGRCGAATAAAGAAAGCTTTTTGAAGCCCGCACTCGATGTGCTATGGAGCGATATGCATTCCTTGGCCCCTTTCTTCCGTTTGTTGCCCTATGAAACGACGAGGTCCGACCGTGACGGTGCTAAGAAGGTGAGCAACTGTAAGCCTCCATCNNNGTGTCTCGTCGGTTGACYCTTGTTCGATTKTTCTTCCYYCATCAGATAATTATGGTCAACAGTCTCCCGACGAAAGATATCGTTAATAATYCTACCTTTCTCCAGTATGCGAAGCGGCTTCGTTCTTTGAATCTTGGACAGTCCGAYGAACATGGCGACATCCCGACCCTTTCCTTRTTCCTTCTCGCCAACCTCCAAGCGCCTGRTAAMCCTTTCTTTCCAGCTCTCAAGAGCGTATCCTTCACCTCCAGCTATGTACCCCAAATAGCGGGAATCTATGGAAYCCTGGCGCTCGCCTCTCCCATCAMGAGRTTGGAGTTTACTGGAATGGARGTAGAGACCGCCACCTTCGCCACAATGTTGGCTTTCTTCTCTACCMARTTCTCCAGCTCCCTCACTTATTTAARCCTCACATTCCCCGTGRGYTTTCGTGAYTTCACGATGGAGTCCCTCCGCTTCCTCCCCGGTTTCCAGGCTTTGCATTCCTTAACCCTTTCTTCCGARTATCCTCACTTTCCTATTTTCGACAATAGGTTGATGGACTGGATCCTCAATCTAGAGTCCCTCRAGAATCTCAAGATCAATGTGTGTGTCGAACCGACCGAGTCGGATKTGGATATGCATCGCAACAAGCAGGCCATATCGGCTTGTCTTTGTACGCTCTGGCTGGGYGGCCCGCTTAACTTCATCGATTTCGTCCTCCCCATGTTTACCCATCGCGGAGTTCAGATCACYGCACTCACTTTGGCTCCRATTGGGGATTRYGATCCYGGACCAATCCGYGCCCTTGTGCAAACCAATTTCCCCAATGCGCTCAACTCACTCGAGTTGTTGCGTAACTAGATCCACCTGGATCACAACAAGTCTACCAGCTTCCGGTTTCGGTTACTGAATGTTCAAGTTTGGTTCGAGTATTCCCACTGTCCCTATCTACTATCTATACRGTTTCTGTCAGATCACTATGTACTTGTATCAACAGTATAGTACAAAYGACTCTGATTTGATCTTCAAGTTGTGATYRTACTATTCAGTTGCCTCCCGCCTCGTTCTCTCCCTCCTTCCGCCNGTCAATCMTTCCTTCCTTTTTGAGTACTCTCGTTTCTGCAAAATTGTGATGATAATGATGTTGTTGTCTTCGTTCCCAGTGTCCTGCGTGAGTGAGGGTYATCGTCRGTTAGATATCCAGGAAAAGTTCTTCTACTGAAGGATTTTCGAAGGGTGTGGGCTATCAGCTAAAAGAATATCATCGYCGCCGACTCAGAAGCTCTGCGAATATTCGTCGACCTAGGCCTAGGCTCNNGTGATCGYGGTCGATCCGTGGAAGTAGCGCCCCGAGCGGATTCGGATTTTTGTTCCGCGGCATGAGGGTAGGGCAGAAGTTGACTGTAGGTTGTTTCAATGATTTGCGCACGCGTCTGATCTTCCTCCCTACCGCAAACCCCTCTTATGCTCCGTACTATACTACTTCCGTGTGCGCTCGATGGCGGGAAGTTCCAACAGAGTYGAGCTTGAAGAACACCTCCAATTCTCGGATTGCCGAACGAACGGGGCCCCATCGTACCAACTCGCTCCTGTGCGCGTTCGCATGCACCACGCGAGCATCGTCCGTCACCACATCGACATCGAAAGTCTTGTGGAAGAAGCTYAAATGACAAGTCGTTACTGGAGACCCACACAGCGAAAGAGGCTAAATGGCTTTGAGCGGTGTTACCAGGGAGACTCTGTCATTTTTTGCTCCGGTGCGGTCGACGCCTGACAGCATCGAGCGCACAAAGATCCTCGACACCCGTGTAAGGACCGTTATAATCCCCTTCCGTACCCCATCCACTGATCCTCTGACTGCCAGGATCTCTTAAAGCCCACTCCATTGCCGAAATAGTCTATATGTACCTTGTACTCCGGGATCAAGGGGGTCTAGTGACCGTTCTTGAGGTTCTCACCCGCTGTACACCGGGGACATGAGCTTCTGCGTCATGCTGGAATTCGAAGCGCTCACCTTCCTTGAAGGGACTCGGAGGACCGCATTCTTTCAATGCCGCCGAACGCTGGCATTTGTCAGAAGGTGATTCGACGCCGGAATAGGATCGTGGTGGGCAATTTAAGGCAGATGGAGTTTGGGGCGTTCTGGTGCTCGTAGTAACCCAGCCTCCACGGCACTATCTTCTCTCCCCAGGCTCCACATCGACATTTATATCCACACGACGATCCCCCTCAGCCCCAGCGTCAGCAATGGGCCATCCGTACGGTGGACCAGGTAGTCTGGAATGTGTCAACGAGGTGGGTGGGTTTTACTGTCTAAAAACATCTYTCATGACCGCTAATGCTACTGCGTGTAGCAGACGGTGTCAGAGCGGTTTCAACACCACAGACACCAAGCGTACAACTACTCCCTCCCAAGCGGTTCATCCTCACGCAGTTTACCAGCYCCCTCGATTATCTCGTCYAGTCCGACYGAATTCGAACACTCTCTGTCTCCAGTACGTATCTCACGCTCGCTGGTGCAGCAGATTTGAGCGTAGRRTTGATCCCTTTATCAGATAGTCGAAGAGCACTCGTCCTTCTTCTACGACCATGAGGATGATTCAATYATGTACCCTAACCGCCCGACTCGGACCACTACTCGCACTACCAGCGGTGCCCCCTCCGTCCGAAGTCGACGTCTGAAGAAACGGCATTATCCCAGACCGCCACCTTCAGCTCGGTCAGAAGCTTTCAGCGATATTAGCAATGCGGATACGTTTCGWTCTGGGTGGACGAGCAGTATGATGTCGGATGATACTTTCGACTACCTCAACGATCCTTGCGTCCCTCATTGGAGAATGGCTATTCGGGTACGTGAGGCTAATATTGGGGACTTRTTGATATTGATTGCTCACATTTGGACYTTTAGAGACAYTTTAGGCGGTTTAGATCCTTCCTTTGGGGTTCTGGGTCAGGGAACTCGCGGTGGACACCTGGRCGAGGRCCGGCTCCTTTGAGTGTGAGATGACTGGCAGCGCAGTGGTGCGACGGACTTGCTATTCCAAGGACYTTCCAAGCTTGAAAKCCTCATTCTTTACCATTCCTTTGTCTTTCGATTTCCCATCGTCGTCAKAATGGTTCTYTGCATTNCCCAAGTYTCWATTCAGTCGTTTAAGGTTTTCTAACCCTTGAGAGTTCGAAGGTGTACTATACATTAACAGAGTTCGAAGGTACAAAATAACGTTGGGTCAGCCGCTAGGTGCTCCCATAATAAGGATAGATTTACACGAAATAAATRTGAGGGCCCTCGACGATAATATTCAGCTTCTTGAACTTCTCGCTAACGTACTTGCTATCATCCTTCAACACCTCTCCCTGAGGGTCCCTAAAGACCACCTTTCTAGAAAGGGGCGGTTGTTCCAGTCTTCGCTTCGCCCATTCGGGAGGCTGCTCGTGGACTTTGGGACGCGCTTTAAGTTCGTCCCACTCCTCGCCTTGGATACAAGGAGGTGCATCCCTCGGTAGYCCCAAGTCGATGCGGTAGTTGAACGCATCGCACATTTCGGTCGTGAGGACGGCGAGAATGGCATAGCGCACTTGTGCGTGGAAATCCGATTTNGGGGCCGGAGCCAACGACGGGGTCAGGGAGGTCTGAGACAGCCCACTCGGGATGGCGGCAACAAAAGTACTCCAGTTCGTTCCTGAGGCTGATGATGTCGTCCACGGCAAAGAATGTGTAGATGCGGTAGAAGGACGCAGCTGCCGTGTCGGGGAGGAATTGGGGAGATTCGGTCGGCCGGAACAGTTTGTATATGAAGCCGAGTGGCCCGTAGGGCGGAGACGATTGGATTCGGGAATGTCGCCATGTATTCGGACGATGCCTAGGGTGTCTATCGATAATGGCAGAAGARTTTGATATRCATTCGTGCACTAGCGGTGGGAGGGGTTCGATGGCCATCTTGGYGNNGGGAATGAAGAGGGAWGGGTCRGYYATCTTATCTAACATTTTCCNANGGGCGGGCAGAACTCCATTAAARGAACGAGCTTCCCTTACGTAAAGACTYGTAACATGGACGCACTCTTGCAGCGCAAACCACCAACTCCTTGGGAGCAATTCCAGTCCTCGCCTCTCGAATTCCTAGCCCGCCTACTTTACGARCCACCTTCACTCAGCCAGCTSGGRAGAGCCGGAGATCCGAATGGCATTCGCGTCGTTTGCATATCCGACACTCATAACTCGCACGACCAGCAGCCGACTCTACCAGAAGGCGATATTCTCATCCAYTCAGGAGACTTGACTGAACGTGGTAGCMAGGAYGAACTGGACCGTGTTYTAACTTGGCTCGARGCCCAACCACACCCCCACAAGCTCTTCATAGCGGGTAATCACGATGCTGAACTTCTATCCGGACCAGACATACGAAACTATATTTCCGCCACATATCCCGGTCTCACTTACCTGCAGGATACGTCCACGTCTATCGACATACGTGGCCGCACCCTACGTGTCTATGGCAGCCCTCACACTCCTCAACAAGGCCCCTGGCAATTCCAATATCCCCGCGTCCGACCGCAGTCTTATGACCCGAACTCCGAAAGCGAGGCTGCGGAAATCTGGTCTCAGATTCCTCCTGCGACCGACATCCTCATAACTCATGGACCGCCTTTCGGCCATCTCAGTTTCACTGCTGGGTGTTACGCTCTGCTCATGGCGGTCTGGCGTGTCAGGCCCAGGCTCCACGTATTTGGCCATATCCACGCTGGGAGGGGTATAGAGGTCGTTCCGTGGAACACTGCTCAGAGAGCCTATGAAGACCTCTSTGCTGGGCGARCCGGATTCTTGGGTGYTTTGATCAAGTTGCTGGTCTTAGGATGGTYGCGGGTGTGGGCTCGATGGTTTGSCATGGACTTGGCCGACGCCACTGTCATGGTCAATGCAGCCTCGGTCTCAGGTTTTCGRAACAATGTTCTGAAGGGKGCCCTCRTGGTGGAAATTTAAGGGCTCCTTTCGGTGAGTGCCYRCYCGCTTYATTCMTCGATTGTCCCTTACTGGCTTTCTTCTCCAGGGCTGCCGAAGGCCGATCGTTTCCTGAGCCGTCCTGGTKGTGAAGRTGAATGCGACRGCTTTCGTGCGACTCCTATTSTTTCCTCCCCATCTGGTTAGCGATACATGTGTATGGGTAATTGTGGTTGGATTTGTAGTATYTCGGTGAGGAGAAGCTGTTGAACCTTCTACGACAATGTGCTGACAGCGCCCTAKGGACATCAGTAGCAATAATAANTAAAAAATTACGCCTTTCTTCGACTGTCTRAAGCGCGAGATGGAGATACCAKAGCAWGCRTTCCGTRACCCTCGTTTTGAGYTRATAACTTKATCTCGCGCGCGTCCTCSCTCGTCATATTCCAGCTGAGACGTCAAGCTCCCACCCGTTTTSACSTTCTTCAGGCACATCACCCAYAAGGCCAGAGGTCTCCAAATCAGTGCTAGGTGATATCGCGCAATCGACCAAGCAATACCGCAATGTGYTGGAGCAAGATCCGGCGCCTCCAACGAATCAGAGCAGCGTACTCACGTCACCATTCCATTGATTGTAGCGTTATCGTCAGGGTCGAGGTGCTTTGACGAGGCACAGGGTTTCAGGTCCCGGTGAGTCTTGACGCACATGTTTTCTCCGAGCAAGATTTGAGCTCATAAGAGTCATAGGCGCGTTAAGGATCTTGATCTTGGCCAYTCATCTGTACTTGATCAGTCCGCGGATAGTRGGCTCAAGTGGGCTTGGTGCTGTTGCAATCGARCGCGAAATTACGCAATCTATATTGTAAAGTATGGCAGRCGCTGTTGAGCATGTAGCCTTCATCATACTASAACGCTAGCGAGTGTGGCTTGTGCTCCTCTCAGGCACAATTTGACTCTCGAAATAGCGCCGACGCCTGGCTTCTTCKAGCTGCRGAGTKCTTCTAGATCTTGCACCYCGCCATGGATCAATTSGARCAAGGTRCTCGGCTYGGTGAGCCTCATTCTCTTTTCTCCCTCTGGCCGTCAGTACCTTCTTTTCTGTTTGATCTTTGTTATACTCTCACTCAAGATAGCACCACAGGGCTCATYCTCCGACGTTCCGYTCARGTTCGCYCGACGAAAGGCGGGTTACTTACCTTTGGGCAAAAGGTGATCGGAGCACTAGTTTTAATTCCGCTTGATCCGGAAGAAGGCTCTTCCRTCACTTCTCGACCGGCTCCCTTACACACCCGGGTCCCACATGGTGCACCGTGTGCTCCAGCGCCTCAAATTTCGCCTGYGCCATAGAACCATGCTGTAACCTACACCATGGAGTCACATTTCCTTGGAAAATGTAACACTTGGTCGTAATTGGGCAAGCTTTCGCCATTCTGATGCCAGATGCCGCCTTCTCGCCAATCAACTCTGGACACCGCCCTCCAAAGGCCRGGGCGGATGAGAGTAAAGATGGGAGAAGAAGATGAAGAGATGGATTAGCTTAAAAGACATCTTCTATTGGCACACGGTCGGTGAGTCCGCTCCCTYGATTCCCTCTTCCCATCTTCCTCCTTCTCCCCTCGGCGTACTGACGACAACACCATGTCCGCCCAGGATCACGATGATAAATCTTCCAAGAAGGATGATAGTCCCGGCGTTGAGGTCGTAGTTCTYGGCGATGCAGAGTCTATCAAGTTTGTAGACAACAGTCAAGTCGAGAATCGTCGTCAGATTGGTCTGTTTTCTGCGATTTTCATCATTTTCAATCGTATCATTGGAACTGGGTGAGTTTTGGCATCTTTTCAACTTCCATGACCTTGGTTTCTGATTATCRTACAGTGTGTTYGCTACACCRAGCTCTATCTTGACTTTTAGTGGGAGTGTTGGACTTTCGCTGTGAGTATCCACCTTTTATCCCAYKTYGATAYGATGRGGCTAACGGTSATGGGTRCCTMCAAGGTTTATGTGGGTTATTGGGGCGATTATTGCAGCTGCTGGTATGCAGGTGTATATTGTTTGGGGAACGGCGGTGCCGAAGAATGGAGGCGAGAAGAACTACCTTGAGTAYCTYTTCCGAAAACCRCGGTTCCTCATCACCTCCGTGTTTGCGGCGAATGGAGTTTTGCTGGGTGCGTCKYCATCTGAAYTCTGGCTGGTTSCTTCTCTCACCGTGATTRTATYTATACAGCTTGGGCTGCTGGAAACTCGCTYGTKTTCGGTGAATACATTCTTCGGGCMGCCAATGTTGAGCCATCTCGATGGACCTTGCGACTYGTCGGCTTCGCTTGCATCACSTTTGCYTGGCTCCTGCACGGAACCGCCTTGAAGTGGGGTCTCCGYCTCCAGAATTTCCTCGGTATTATCAARATCATCGTCCTMCTCTTCATCGTCATYACTGGTTTCGTYGCTCTYGGTGGGCATATGAAGATTGAGAAACCGAACAACTTCTCGAAYGCTTTCGAAGGMACCACAGCYAGCGCGTCCTCCTTCTGCTTGAGCTTGTAYAGTGTGAGTGCCGGAAACYTGGTTGCTGCCTAYGCGRCCRCATGCTCACRGTTTGTGCATTCTAGGTCATCTGGTCGTTCATTGGCTTCAGTAACGTCAATTACGCTCTTGCCGAAGTCAAGAAYCCTGAGCGGACAATCCGGATTGCTGGCCCAGTYGCGATCGCTGTCGTTACGATCCTCTACCTCTTAGCYAACATTGCGTACTTTGCTGGTGCTTCTAAGGAGGATATYACTGGCTCCGGTCGACTCGTTGCTGCACTTCTCTTCCGAAATGTGTACGGCGAGMGGGCAGAGCGTGCTCTTTCAGCTCTCGTATCGCTCTCTGCTCTTGGGAATGTTCTCTCAGTCGTAAGTATCGCTATTTNATTTCGACCCTTCCACGTTGGTTGACGCTTGTTTCGTAGATCTTCTCGCAAGGACGTGTTAATCAAGAACTTGGTCGTGAGGGTATTCTGCCGTTCAGCAAGTTCTGGGGCTCGAACCGCCCGTTCAATGCACCTCTTATCGGTCTTGGATTGCGTGAGTAGCCTATTTGGGGGATATTTTGCCATTGTGACATCGACTAATGGGCCGTTTAGATTGGCTTATCTGTATTATCGTCATTTTCGCACTTCCTCCGGGCGATGCGTACAACTTYGTTATCAACGTCGTACGTTGGACCTCGTTCCTCTTCGCTAGACTTTGTATACTCACGGGAGTYCTCGAACCTTCCCTRACAGATTTCGTACCCCTTGTCCATCATCAACGCTGCCATTTCTTTCGGAATCATTTACCTTCACTTCTTCCCCTACAAGGACTGGCCGCGTGTTGGAATCTTTGGATTGGTCGCGGCGGGCTTCTTTGGAGCTTTCAATGTGTTCTTGTTCATTGTCCCTCTCACTACGCCCCCTGTTGGCGCCGAACCCTACATCGATCTCCCGTACTGGACCCACGCTGTYGCTGGATGGGCTGTGTTYGGTTTGGGATTCTTGTATTGGGTGATTTGGGCCCAGATTCTTCCGAGGGTGTTTGGGTATAAGCTGCGTCGCGTGGAGGAAGTGGGTAAGGATGGGCTTATTAGGAATGTGTTCAAGAGGGTGCCGCATCACAAGTCGTCATGATCTTCAGGGCGGAGATGATTTGTTTACGACTGCCCTTCCTTTTCTTTGCATTCACATTTGATTTCTTATACCCTTCAGTTTCTTACCCTAGCCTCTCTATGGCCCATCCTAACCTCTCCGTCCGCCTCTTACATCGTCCGTCAAACCTTCGATCTTCGACGTCTTGCATTTTTTCTGTTGGGACTTTTGGGAGGAAAATACACTGTATAATTGAAAATTACTTGTATGTAGCGTTGCTTAATGTACAGGGACCTCGTACTTGCCATAGCCTGCTAAATGCGACCCTACTGCAAGTGAACCGTCGGAGTCTCAACCCTCATTACTCCGCCTATACTAGTACGTAAAACCAACCATTTGTCCCTCTCTTATTTCCTCTATTCAACTTCAACAATGTCGYCTTCGCAAGAGGTTTTGACAAGTTCAGACCTCACTAACATTATATTCTCATTTCTCGACATTATCACCAAGCATGAAGCCGGAATTCTACCATCCGAGCACGAAATTCCAGAAACACCAGCGGAATGGAGGAAGCCATTCGCAGAGCTTGCTCTCGTCAATCGGGCATTCTTCCACGCGAGTACGGGCATACTGTGGGAGACTATGGTCTCCTTGAAACCTTTGCTTGACCTTCTACGGCCAGCTAACGATACACCTGACCAATCCCTTGTGAGTTTTAGAACTGCCCTTTTGTGAAGTTGATGTTGATGGGTTTCCTTGGTATTATTTTTGACCTAGAGCTATCCGCGTGAAATCCCATCCAGTCGCTGGGATAGATTCAAATTCTATTCCTCCAGAACGAAAATTCTGGTTATTACCGACGAAGGCTGCCAAACAATCGACCAGTCGTGGATCCAGTGTTTGTCAATGTCGAGCGAAAGTCATAAGCCACTTTTCCCAGCGATCGAGGATCTCTTCCTCATGTCGCATTGCAGCCTTGCGTTATTCGCTGCATTCTCTGTCCTCCCCAATCTCAAGAGTCTTCATGTCGACTTCGGACCAGAATTCATCTTTATGCCATCGGAGCGGGAGACCACCGAACAACCCTGTATCTCGCTTGCGGCAGCTGCTGGCGACCAAGCTCGCCACCTTGTGGCGCTCAATGTTACTCATCCGGCCACGTTCAAAATGACTGCCGCGATGTCAACCATTCGAACCCTAACACGGCTAAAAATACAACTCAGCAACGAAGCTACAGTTGAACAACTCAAATGTCTAGATCAACTCAGGGTTCTGGAAACACTCACAATCGAACACAAATACCACCAGGAGGGAATAGAAGATAACTTCCAGTATCCTTCCCCAGCTGGGCTTGCTGCCCCGACGTTCCGGCCGTCCTCTCTGGCTAATTTGCGAAGCCTGGTCGTGCTGGGTTCAGGAAAAGCACAATTTCTGACTGCAGCGACCCTGTCCCCGCAATTCCTCGAGAACCTCACTTTGGAATCGATCATCTACGGCAACGATTGCAGGGACACTGCCCTCATTCCTTTCGCCATCGCAATCCACACCGACAGGAATCGCCGGCTGAAGTGGTTGATGGTCAAGTGGCACCATTACCGCCAACGCTACAACCCTGTGGATTCAGGCGTTCTAGGAGGCAATGTTGAGTACACCAATCCCGAACGATTGCTCACAGGGCTATCGTCCCTGCAAACCATCACGGCTTTATCATTTTTTCGTACTCCCTTCTTCCCAGTCGACATCATCTCGCAGATGCATCATCCCATCCCTCCAACAGCTCGATGTTCTTCAATTTTTGCCGATCTCAGCAACCAAAGACCAACTGGTTTTGCCTTCCCTCACGGCTTTGGAAGGTGTCGCAAAGTCGAACCCTCGACTTCGGAAGCTCGCGATAGTCCTTGATACCTCGGAAATTCCACCCGTTCCAAAGGACTTCTTTTCAACTCATCGGCTTCAAATACTCGCAGTCCATCCTTTTACGTGGGGCGATATCCACGAGACAAGGGTTGGCTTCTCTCAGGACTCGACCTTCGCCCTGGGCCGCTACCTTGATAGATTGTTTCCCGAACTGGATTCCGTGACGAAGGGTTTCGTGCCGGACAGGCGTGGACCATGGGTCGGTGTTGAAAAAGTAATGCGTACGTGTCAAGAGGTACGGGCGCAAACTATTGCGGATGGTAAACACGATGGGTAGTTTCATGGAGCTGAGTAGAGTACGCTCTGGAATTATGATGGCGTCATATTCAAGTGTCTGAGTTCCTTGAGCAATAAACTCGATAGCGACCTGATGGTAGACCCATGCCAGTGGATAGGGAACGCATCGAAAATTCGCTTGAAATAGGGGTGAATATGACACTTGGGGCAAGTTTCGGCATCGTTCAATAGGCCGGGGTGTATCGTGTGAACGTTCAGAACGTTCAGCGGTCCACGCTTGTCTTTCCCCTCCAAAGCCCACAGGACTCAAAACTAGGCTCAAAAGCTTGCATCTACTTACCTTGCTGAAATGTCTGGCAAAAATCAAACATCTACACCCAATCCAGGTTCGTCGTTTGCTGTGGCGTTGAAAGCTAGCCTTTGCCGATGCTTAATGCCAAGGTACAGGTGCAAATGGATGCGCAAGCCAAGAAGTTCTGAACAGCGTCGAGCTCACCTCGATGATTTTCTCGTTTCTCAAAGATATTACGCGCCTTGAGGCAGGATTAAAGATGACTCAAGACGGAGAAATGCCGGTGCTACCCACCAAATGGAAAGCGATATTCGCAAAACTAGCGCTCGTCAATCGCACATTCTTCCATGCAAGTACAGATATTCTCTGGGAGGTGATGGACACGGTTCAGCCATTCTTTGAAAGATTGCTGGATCCGGATCTGGATGAAGACGGCGCGTTGATTGGAGGTGCATTGGTACGTGTGGCATTTTTGACGCCACCAATGCCATTGCTCACAATTCTTACATCCTAGTCATACTTTGACGACTTCCTCCCCAACCATTGGGAGCGATTTGAACTATACTCGTCGAAAATGAAGACCCTCATCCTGCATCGCAAAAACAGCTTGACAGTCAAAAATGGCTGGCTCTATCTGTTGTCGATTGTCAAAGGCCGGCCTCAGCTACTTTTCCCATCAGTACAAAGGCTCTACCTCACTTCAAACGACGATTTTTCGCTCTTCATTACCTTCCAAGCCCTATCGGAGATCAGCTTTCTCAGTATTGATTTCGATAAAGAGTCCACTGAAGAAGACGCAGAATCTTGCGTCGCACTTATGAGGGCGCTCCGTATCAATGCCTCCAAACTCACCGCCCTCCGCATCGTGAATCCTGTGACCTCCCACTTAATTGACCAGCTCTCGAAACTCTCCTCGCTGACCTTTGTGCACCTCTGCATCAACGACGATATCCAAATTGCAGATGAGTGCGAACGACTCAATAGTCTCCATTCACTTGAAAAACTTGTGATAGAGCAAATATTCAACGAAAGCGATGTTGAAATCGCGAATGCCTTCCCCGCTTCCAGCGACATCGCTAGGCCTATCTCCCGCGAATCAAGACTTGCCCATCTCAAGGACATTGTGGTGAAGGCTAATGGAACAACTCAATTTGAGCTTGCAGCAGGGATATTACCTCGCCATCTCATGGACCTAGAATTAGAAATTCTCCCCGACATTCTCTGTACGCAAATGGTCCTCGCACCACTCTTTATCACCATCTACGCTGAACGAAATCGGCAAATGACATCACTGAAGGTCCGGTGCCCGCCTTTGGTAGCTGGGATCGATCCATCCGAGCTGGAGGACCTTCGCGAGAACACCCTTTATACCACCACAACGACATTTATCGCGGCACTTACCTCCCTGGCTGCCCTCACCACACTCTCAATCACTGGGATACCATTTTTTGCTGTGGACATCATCATTCAGATGTTCAGGGTTTTGCAAAAGTTGCCCCTATTGGAGACGTTCAGGTTCCTACCTTCGGCGGTGACGATACTCGATTCTGACGTACTGGCGTTACCACCCCTGGCCCTTCTAGAGGAAATTTCTAGGCGAAGCCCACGTTTAGTCGAGCTGGCGATTCCGATGGATCCCTCAGCCGTTCCCGACGTTCCTAGAGACTACCTTTCGACACACAATTTGCGGTCGTTGTGGCTGAGCCTGCCGACCCAGGGCGTCGTTGCCCTTTCCCAAGGAGACCAAGCTGTGGAATTAGCCCTTTATCTCGATGGCCTTTTTCCACAGTTGAAATCTCTGTCCGACTACTCCGAGGCAACACAGGGCGATAGGAATGCATGGAGGCCCATCGAGAGGATCGTGTTTTCATACCAGAAGCTTCGTGGCAGAATGGTCGAAGCTGCACGACTCTCCGCTACTATTTAAGTGGACTAATCTCGCCATACGCTTATATCCATGTGCTCACTTCTCTGTTTGGACGTTTAATGTGACGAAACTGCTTTCAACTAATCGAGACGGACGAGGGATGGTTGAAGGAGACGAGGGCCTCGATGCTAATCTATGTAACATTGTACATGTGCATATAAAACTAACGATCGATAAAGATATAGGCGAGAAATGTGAGACGTGGAAGTGTGTATGTATCCAAAAGGCTTGCGCTACTCGGACGTTGAACGTTGAGATGGGAGGCAGGGAAGAACCAGAAATTGACTCGTACCTCCTCAACAGTCTAATGTGTCGTTCAGAGATGAGGTCTCCAATTCACCTGCCTTGCGNCGCGGCGACATATCAAATGATGCTTGGGAAGTGTCAGAATCGCTGGGTAGAGGAAGGGAGGCTATGGTCTCTTCTATCAGTCGTTTGTCCTCGTCTCGCATTGCTTGAACCTGCGCAGCCAGTTCTTGAACTCGTTTGCTCGACTCTGTATCTCTGGGTAATGTATCTAATGCCTCTTCAAAAGCCTTTTTGAAAAAAGGAATCGGAAATTCCTGCTTCACTTTCCCTTCGTCTCGATAAAAGGCGGCCACAAGAATATCCCATAAATCCAGGAATAACTTTTGAAGAGGCTCTCGGAAGTACGGGTTCATGTATGGGAGCACGTATCGTTTGAAGTCGTCAGAGTGCTGGAATAGCCGTAGCTTCCTGACACCCAGGCCGTTCCCCTCAAAGCACCAAGCTCGTACAATGCTGATTCGTTGAAGTCGCTTCACAACCTTGCTGGACATACTTTCTTCAGGGAAGATGTCTTGACGCTCGCCACCGGGTCCCGAACGAGTAATGGCGAGGTAGACCAAAGTATAGAAAATGGACTCCCCATCGTGGATCGCCTTGTGGGGCACTTGATCTACGAGCACTTGATGGCTCATGAAGGCGTATGTCCCCTGAAGACGAGGGCGACGTCAGTAAGGTAGACGAGTTTTGTTTGGAATGTATTCTGACCGTGCGCGATCGCTGCGACGCTTGACGGCTATCGAAGTCTGGGGGCATTAACCACTAGAATAATAATTAGTATAGTATCGTCCCAAAAACCGAGGAAAAGATCGTTACTTCTGGGTTGATTCCGAAGTCAGACAGGGAGACAGAAGTGCCGGCAGGAGGGTTAGGCTAGGATCAGGGCGTAAGGAACTAAGAGGCCATCCAACTTGTCAACAGACAGACGCACCAAAAGGTCAAACAGAGTTGAAAAATGATAGAAACAAAGGATAGCGTGTTGAGCATCAATTTTAGAGTCGGGTTTCCTCGAAATCCACGCGAGAAATGTAATGAGGAGGTGGTCGGGTGTTGGGCGCTGCTGGCTAAAGATTGGCGTCTTTGCGAACTCCGTAACTTGCGCAATCAACGTGGTGTATTCTGGCCGAGCCGACAAGCGCGACGTAAATTCGGCAATAGTCTCAGGTTTGTAGTTTTCCTGGTACTTCGCGTGATCGAGATCGATAAGCCAACCTCCTACTGTGTTTGAAGCTTCGTCGAAGGTGATCATTATGTTGCCAGGGCTAATGTCGCGGTGGCAGAGTCCATTATTATAGAGATGCTCATAAGCTAGTTGGATATCAATCAGCTAGGGGTTCACAAGGTAGATGGCTCTCGCACCTCGCAGTACGTCAAGGTACACGGTAAGCAGCTCTCGAAGGTCTTTAAAGAATTTGATAGGCCATCCATAGCCTTCGAGAACAATTCTATCCAAAGTGCGTTCGATCGACTCGCGTTGCTGGCCGCCAGGAACCGGTTCAGGAACATGATAAACCATTGTCTCGTCAGCAACTTCACCATAGCCCTTTTTCGTCTTGGAAAACCGAACTGGAACCAGTTTCAAACCATTTCGCCGTACGGCAGTGCTGGACTCTGAGAGGGTCTCGTGAGCCAGGGGAGTGGGTAAGCACTTCGATTCGCCAGCCTTCGCCTTCTCGTACAGCTCGAATTCGCTCATTGTACCCTCTCCTGAAGGGCGCCAGCTCTGTTTGATTACGATGACCTGAAGAAGAGTACAGTGAGACATCGCAAGTCGAGGGGTCAATGAACAACACACTTCTTGATCCTCTATCCGAAGGCCCAACCACACTAGAGTCGCTCGACCACACATCTCTTCAGAACGAGAGTCACTCAACGGTTTCACAGTTCTGTAGCGCTTTCCGGCGATGATAATTTCCCAGCAAATTTCATGTCGCGAGACAGGCAGGTGACTTTCCCAAAGGGTGTGAGAGTAGCTCTCCACGGGGCCCACGGGGCGGGACCTGTCGAGCGGGTCTGGGCGAAGTACCAGTTTCATTGTGGGGTCGTATCCTAGTTTCTCGGGGCTCAAGAGCGAGAAACTGGCAATGACACGGATGAAAAGTAGAGGGTTCTATTGCATCGGTTTAGCGGTGGCCTTGAGAAATAATAAGGGTCAATACCTGGTCAATGTCGATTGGGGTTGCAGTCCCAATTACACCTTGACGGTCGCCATACCACACGGAAAGTGAGCGATGGAATAGAGTCATCCCAAATACGAAACGCCGATCTTGTTGCTCCCGTAAGGTACACCTCATGTAGGTCATCAACTGAAGAACCGTCTCCCGGTCAAGAACAGACCAGTCTTTGTCCTCAGGGTCACGCGGGTTCCATGATTTCACCTCGAGAACACAAAGGGTTTTTATCCAGGAAACGAAGATAGACTTGAGCTAGATGAGTGTTAGCAGTATCCAAGGTGATAAATGACTTGACCGTACATCGTCCTGATCCCATGGCTAAGGTTGAGAAATACGTCAGCGACTGAGCAAAGGCTTCACGATTATGAATTTACACCTTCGGACACTCATCCACCCTCTCTTTGTAACCCAACTCCTCAAGTTCAGCCTCAGCCGCAAGGTCGTCGTTTTCTTCTTCCGCTCCGGCCCTTGAAGTAGATAAAGCTAAATGCAGGCCCTTGGTTGATTCATCAAAGCGGTGCCTTCGAAATTGTGAGATAGCTTGCTCCGTTTTCGCCGCTCTCTGTGATATCCAGATTTTTGAAGACGCCGCGACAAGGAATATGAATGTAGACGAACCTCGAGGAGACTGACCAACAAGTGCTCCGTGTCGGCAGACCCAATCAAGCAATTCAGATCCGCACGTATTTTGGCAGTGTTGGGATCCGTTGAAGCTGAGACAGCAGAACTACGGTTGAGCCAGATTGACTGGATCGAATCGGCGGGTTTCCTCCCCCTGTTGACGATGGACATGAAGACTCCGTTGGCGATGCTCGCAATAGGAACGTAGTGTGCGCTCTCGAGTTCTCCAGGGTTCTCTGCAAGTCCGTTCCATCTGCAGCTGGTGTAAAACCCTTCCTGCTCCATATCCTGGAGAATGGCGTTGAACAACTCGTCGTCAGCGGGAGCCAGGAACCGGTCGATAAACTGTAGGGTTTCGCAGACGAGCATGTGTGAGGAGATCTCCGAGTCTTGCAAAACAGCCTCAGCAACATGGTCAGCACTAGCGGACATGCCCTGAGTGACCATTGAGGCTTTGGAGATGAAGGTATCGCGGCTAAGCCAAGGAAAAGATGTGGCGTTCGAACTGCTAGGCCAATGCCATCAGCTGGAGGACGAGGAGGTTCCATGACAGAAAGGATGAAGATACCTCGGTGAGAATAATGGACTTCTTTAACCCACAGAGGGAGGCTTGATGCCGGCGGTGAACGGTGGAAACAAAGATGGATCAGAAATTTCTCCACTACCTAAAATGGTAACTCGCTGAGCACAGGGGCGTCAAACGGGGGCGATCTTATAGCTGGTTGTGCATCATCAATACGGGCAGCCGTCTAAGGGCTCCAACTTTGAGTTTGGAAGCTGCAACGAGTGTCAATGGTCACCCGTCATGGATCATACTAAAATACAATTCATTTGCGTTCAGGGTTCTACGATTCAAGGGATCAATTTATAGTTAATAACTGCAAGNAAAAAAGTCGTGGAATATTACACTTTACAGTGTTGAGATTGAGAAAATCAAGGTCAAGAGCCATGATCAGGCCGGCAGGGGGAGCAGCAGCGGATGGCTGCTCATTGTACGTGATCCAGAGAATATCTGGATGCGGCGATAGTGCCCCGAACCCCATACCGCAACAGGATCCGAATGGATTCAATTTCCCCTGCAAGAAGTGTTGAAGAGGCAGCCAATCCGCAGCCTAACTTTAGGTACTTAGTCCCCTGCACTACCTGGGGGTGCAGCATGTTCCCTGTCAGAGTACGATCGGGCCCGAACAACATGCGGGGCAAACATGGGCTTCCGCATAACTATAAAAAGCGTTGGAATACAGATAGTGCTCGATCGTACGGGACCCGCCAGTGCCTTTTTTCAGCAACCGACGAAACGATAGACCCACTTTACAGAAATCACTGTAGTTGATCTTGTTTAGTTGTGGAGCTGTACAAACAAAACTATACTGAATTCAGTAGGCTGCATTTCATTCTATCTCGACAAGCTCTGGTCGAAAGTCAACCACCGTCATGTACCAGTGCGTCATTGAATATATACCCGAGGCTAATATGTACAACAGCATTATCAATTTCTCACTTCCCTCAACTTCAAGCATGGGCAATCGTCGTCATATTTCCAAAGGTGTGAAGGAGAAACTCGTTGTGATGTCTGTGTACATGAAACCTAAGAAAGTTGGTTGAACACGCACCTTGCACCCAATTAAAAATTTATCCTATCCCTAGCTCTGTGTGGGATCCATGGGGGAAGCAGGTTGCTTGGATCCGGCGACGACACTGAGCTGTTAGTTGAGAATGGACGTGCTGGTTGAGAATGAAACGCAGCCTACTAAATTAGGCATAGTTTTGTTTGTACAGCTCCACAACTAAACAAGATCAACTACAGTGATTTCTGTAAAGTGGGTCTATCGTTTCGTCGGTTGCTGTTATATATAAAATATAAATATAAATATAGAATATGATACCATAATTGGCATAATCCCAAGCGAAATCATATCGTTAAACACGATTCGGATGATGAGTTCTGACATTCATCCTTGGTATATTTGACCTAATTATGCAAGCCAGTGCACAGTATGAGTTGGGGGAGACCAAGTTAGTCTCTATGCAAAGTGGGAAGTGAACGTTAACAAGAGGTTCGCACCGTAGTTATTCCCAAAGTTCGCATTCTTAACCGATCCAACGTTATTGACAGTCGCACCAACAGGTGGTTGATGATATGGATATCCGTACGAAGGCGGTTGTGGTGGACGATACCTTCCCTGGGGTCCAGAAGAATATCCGCCTGCATTCACGCAATTCGGGTTAGCCATGAACTTCCCCGATGTATTTTTCAAGTTAGTCGCGTGACGTACCGTAGCCCTGCGTCGATGGGGAGCTCTGGTAACCATAGCCTTGCTGTTGGTATTGACCGCCGCCATAATCTGGATTTTGTGGATGCTGCTGGTAGCCGTAGTAATTAGGCTGTTGGGAGCCTTGATCGTATCCGTAGGACTGCTGCGAATAGCCGTGTGACTGTTGTTGGTAGGGCTGCTGCTGCTGCGCTGGTACGGAGCCACTGTTGATGTCTATCGATCCTGCTGCAGAAACGTGAAGGTCCTGCACACTGTACGTATTCTCCATTGACATGTTCTTGAACCTCGTCTCGATATCCTGAGCCACGCGGTGTACGTGGTGGTTTGTGTCCATCATCATTTCCGTCTGAGCAGATGGGAACGATTTAAGATATGTCAGAAGTAAGCAGACGTTGCAATGACTGACGTTGAACAGTGCGTAGGTATGTTCGAACCTTTGGGCGAGCTCATTGACCTTTCCCTTGTCCATTGGAGCTGAAAAGAACCGTTTCCACCTCCCTCGGTCCACTCTTTGTTCAATGTATGTTCGGATCTTTCTCAGTTCTCTACAGACAGAGGATGGAAGAGGTTAGGACAGTGTGCACCCACTCAGCACCGCGGGAACCCCGCTAGACGAGATAGAGAAAGAGGACGTACTCGTCGAATTCCCTCATAGACCTTCTCAAATGCTTGTTCAGTTTCTCGCCTTTGGTGAGTTGCTCTTTTTCATATCGAGCAACGGTGACAAGAAACTTGCATATCGAATGAAGTAAACCTTTGAATTCGTCTTGCACATCGACCATATCCTAGAGTATAAATGATCTCAGCCGTCCGCGCACACGCAAAATCCGCACCATCGAGCAACTGCAAGGTGCATACCTGTACAAGCGTAACCAGGGTGAGCATGGTCCCACAAGCCGCCTTCAGTCCTGGCACGAAGCCGGCCTCCGTGGCACTCTTGAGCGAACTGAGTATCAGGATAGCAGCGTTCAGCGAAGTGCCAAGTACATTTGCCGTTTTCCTAACTCTCTCCTCGGCATTACAATCTTGCCTGCCACAACTACACGTCGTTTGTTTTCGGGGTGCCATTCTCTGGAGGCCAGCAAGGAAGGGATCGGAGCTGAGAGAGCAATAGCCTCGTTAAGACCACGATGCCCCGGCTTTAACAGATCTGCAGCATGGCACCGGACATCATGCCGGTCCCTTGCGCTTTTTGTCGAGTGGAAACTATAATTAGGGCCACATCTTCGGAACACCCCTCAATCGGAATAGTCCAATATCTGTGTTTTCTGGGCACTGATTCCACTTCAAGCTGATTGATCTATGTTCTGAGATCTCAAAGACCATGATGTACCTCTTTCTTTGGCAGAAATTGAAGAAGGGGGAGGTATAGAGAATTCGGATTTCGACGGAACGTGACAAGCAAGTCGGAACTTTCAGCGAGTACGTTTTTGAGTCCCTGCCGGATAAGGATATACTTTGATGTGACATATCTTGTTGGGCAGGTGTGACATCCAATTGAGGGGTGTTCCAAAGATGTGGGTAATGATAGTACTCCTTTGTCGAGTGGGCGCTCGAAGTCCATGATCATCCTGGGATTAATTCGACGGAATTGGAAACCAGGTATCTTTCTTTGTCTTCTTGTAACATGCAATGATTGACAGCGCCTGTTTGCAGAGAAGATCTACAGGAGAAACACATGAACAAAGCACTCGGTCGCTCTCAGAAATCTGTCTCTAGCCAAGTACTAGTACCATCGGAGTTATCTACCTAGCTCGCCATGAGCCTGGCGTCGTTGACAGCCTGGGCAGAACGGCAGCGTCCTCTCAATCGCGTTTCAAGTCTCCCAGTCCAACGTGTCCCCCTTCCACTCCTCCGTAAGCGTTTCAAGGGACGGAAATGATCGGTTGAAGTACCGGGCCATGTGGAGGCTATCCTCCGTCGTGGTCACAGTCCCTTCGTCAATCTACGCATGAGTAGCTAGCTTCCTCAAGACGTAACCGTGAGGAATGACCAAGTTGTCGAGTTCATAGATCTCCAAAGGTATGGCCAGTGCCTTGAGATTCGGATTGTGCCGTGAAACCTGTTCTAAAGCTCCCAGGGAAGGTATAATAAACTCGTCGGAATTTATTTTTACCGGCAAGAGACAGATTAGAAGACTATTTCGCCTCATAGTACTGCGATTGAGAAAACCAAGGTCAAGAGCCATGATCAGGTCGGCAGGGGGCAGCAGCGGACGGCTGCTTAGGACGCAATCCAGAGAATATCTGAATGCAGTGATAGTTCCGATATAGTACCCCGAACCCCATAACATTCAAATAGATTCAATTTTCCCTGCAAGAAGTGTTGAAGAGGAAGCCAATTCACAGTCTAAATTGAGGCACTCCCTTGCACCCTGAGGATGCAGCACGCTCATTATCACGGTTCGATCGGAATAAAAAAAACGCGCGAGAGAAGAATAGCTTCTGCATAACTATGAAAACCGCTGGAATACAGATAGTCCTGTCACAGGCAATGTCTTTCGGGATCGAAAATGGACTTGAGAACGAGGGACGATGGTGAGGCAGGGAGCTAGCCATGAGGTATATGCAGGGGGCTCCAACGATCCGGAGCTTGCTGACTTGCGCAGGGACTTGCGCACGGAGACCATCACAAGATACTTTAGGACCTGCCAGCGCCGTTTCTATATGAAACATGAGGTATACGGTATGTGATACCGTAGGGGGCGTGACTCCAAGCGAAAACCTAAAATTAAACACGATTCGGATGATGAGTCTGATGGTCATCCTTGGTATATTTGACCTAACAATGCGAGCCAGCGCACGGTATGAGGTGAGGGAGATCAAGTTAGTCTTGATGCAAAGCGGGAAGTGAACATTAGAAAGAGGTTCGCACCGTAGTTATTCCCAAAGTTCGCATTCTTAATCGATCCAACGTTATTGACAGTTGAACCAGCAGGCGAATGATGATACGGGGATCCGTATGAGGGATATGGTGGTGTACAATACCCTCCCTGAGGTGTACTGTACCCAGAAGAATGGCCGCCTGCATTCACGAGAGTAGGGTGAGCCATGAAAAAACCCTTCTCCAACGAATTCCTCAAGTAAGTCGCACGACGTACCGTAACCTTGCGTCGGTGGGGAGCTTTGGTGACCATGATAGCCACCGCTATAACCCTGATTTTGCGGATCTTGCTGGTAGGCGTCGTACTCAGGTTGTTGGTAGCCATGACCATATTGGTACGAATCCTGCGGATAGCCGTTCGATTGCTGCTGGTAAGGCGGCTGCTGCATTGGTGCGGGACCCTCGTTGGTCTGCATACTGTACGTATCCTCCATGGCCTTGAATTTCGCGTCGATATCCCCGACATCCCCGGCCACACGGTGCACCTGATGGTTTGTGTCCAACATCATTTCCGTCTGACCAGATAAAAAAAGATTTAAGATATGTTAGGAGCAGTAGTTGGAATGACTGACGTTGAACAGTGCGTAGGTATGTTCAAACCTTTGGGTGAGCTCTTTGACCTTGCCTTTGTCCATCGGAGCTGAGAAGTATCGTATCAGCCTCCCTCGCTCCATCCGTTGTTCAATGTATGTCTTTATTTCTTCCAGTTCTCTACAGACAGAGAGTGAGAGATCGAGAGATTAGATTAGGACAGTGCGCCCCTGCTGGGGCCCCGTTGGACGAGATAGGAAGGAAGCACGTACTCCTCGAATTCCTCGATAGCCCTTGTCAGATGGGCGTTCAGGTTTCCGCCCTGCTCACTTTCATAACGAGCGACAATGACAAGAAACCGGCATATCGAACGAATCAGGGCTTTGAACCCATCCTGCACATCGATCATATCCTGAAGCATCAACGAGTTCAGTCGTCCGTGCACATACACAATCCACGCGATCGATACACAAAACGCAACGGCAAGGTGCGTACCTGTACAAGGTTGATCAGACCAAGCACTGTCCCACATGCCCCCTTCAGTCCTGGCGTGCAGCCAAAGTCTGCGACACTCTTGAGCGTGCCAAAGATGAGTGCAGCAGCGTTCAGCGAAATGCCAAGTATGTCTGCAGTTTTCTTGGCTCCTTCCTGGACATTACAACCTTCTTTGCCACGGGTACGCATCGTCGTTTTCTTCTTGGGTGCCATCTTCTGTAGACAAGCGAGGGAGGGATTGAGAGAAAGGATGAAACAGAATTAAGCGAGGAATAGCCTCGTTAAGAACACGATGCCCTAGTATAACAAATACTTTGATTTTGACTTACCCTTAATCCTTTGTTTGTACACTCAGGGAACAGCCCCGTTAAGACCACGATGTCCCAGTGTAACGATTAGTACCCTTGATCTGACAAACCATTGTCCTTTTCTGTACTCTGTGTTGTTCCCTTTCGTCTCCCTGAGTGTCTCCCGCCGTTTCATTGTTACTATTCTGTCGTATTCCCCATATCCATAGACCTCTCGTAGAGTATAAAAAACACTATGTTCCAGAGTAGGATCACCTTGAATACCAGAACCTTACAAGCCTTCGATCCTCGAGGGAACTCTAGTGTGGCGGGACCGGCATTTCTTCGCTCTTTCGTTACACTGCCTTGCTTCCATATCTGCAGCACAGCATCGAACATCTTCCCGGCGCCTTACGCGTTTGTCAAGCATATTATTCCATATTTATCTACCTAGCTCGCCATGAGCCTAGCGTCGTTGACAGCTTGGGCGCGAATCTCTTGGCAAAACGACAGCGTCCTCTCAATCGCGTTCCAAGTCTCCCAGTCCAACGTGTCCTTCTTCCATGCCTCCGTAAGCGTTTCAAGGGACGGAAACAATCGATCGAGGTACCGCGCCATACGGAGACTATGCTCCGTCGTGATCGCAGTCTTCTTGTCAATCCACGCGTCAATGGCCAGCTTTTTCAAACCGTGCCTCGAGGCGTAGCCGTGGGGAATAGCCAGGTCGTCGAGCTCATAGATATCCAAAGGTATGGCCAGCTCCTTGAGATTCGGATTGTGTCTTGAGACCTGTTTCAAAGCTCCCAGAGTAGGTATCATCAACTCGTCGACCTCGAGAGTTGTCATACGCAGAGGAAGAAATCGGAACACTCGCAGTTGGGGCAGCTTGCGCAGCATTCGAAGCATCTGGATGATTATGTCAACGGCGAAGAAGGAGACGTCGGTGATAGAGAGGGTGGTAAGATTATGCAGGGAAGAAAGTGCGTTGATAAACGGCTCCACCATTGTATAGCGAGGATCCCCCCGCAAATCCTCCACTGATCCCGGGCTGATATTGAATTCGCGGCAAGTGACGACTAAAGAGGTCAGCTGGGTATTCCGTTGGGCGTGGATGAGGATAACCAGAGGAAGAACGGCCATCGAACCAGTCATGTCGCCAAGCAGGTCCAGCTTGAGAGTCCTAAGGGATTTCGGCGACAATCGCCTCGCCACCTGGAATTGCCTTGTGCAATCCGCCGTAACCCTAAGTTCCGTAAGATTGTCCATACTCGATTTCCGCGCAATTGCGTCCGCTGTACCAACCGTGCTGGGGAAAGCGTCCGAGAGGGCGCTTTGCTCGATAGTGAGCGCTTCAAGCGACTTGAGTTCGTTGAGAGTGGATAATTCCGCGCTGGTGATAAGATGCTCCTTGACTCGCAAGAACAGCCGTTTCAAGCCGGGAATCGTAGCCACGACATCTATCATCTTCCGAGACACCGGTTGTACCAGTCCGAGAGTAGTAAGATTCCCGGCATTTTCCGCGAGACTAGAGGTAAAGGCGACGGAGCTCTCATCATCCGGCTCTTCGGACTCTTTGTCGAGGTGAATAGCGAGGCGATCGATCTGTGGAACGACGTGAAAGGCGACGAAGAGGGAAAGGGTATCGTTCGAAGTAAGGACGAGGAGCTTGATTGCCGGGAAAAGCTGGACAGGTCGTTTTGTCGAGCTCGCGATGTAGAAGAGCCAGCTCGGATCGATCTCAGGCGACGTCTTGCGATTGAGAAGGAGGGTCTTCGTACGAGACGAGTAAACCTCGAAGCGCTTCCAATCGTCGCTCGATATAGCGTTCCAATATGTCTGGAGAGAACGTCAATCTAACGAGTGCCTTTATACGGAGTGGTGTTCGCACCAATGGTACACGCGGTGTCGCGTTATCCAGTAGCTTATCGCACGGCAGAATCAATCTGAAAAACGGCTCCAAGGTGTCCATGACTTCCCATAGTATGGCGATGCTTGCGTTAAAGAAAGCGCGGTTGACGCGAGCCAGGTTTGCGAAGAACGCCCTCCACTTGCCTCCCTTTAGCGTAGGTACTTGGTCGGATACCATCGGGACTGTGGGGTTCGAGCTTTCTTTGAGGTATTCAAAAATAATGGACGTGAGCTCTGGGCTGCTCATAACCTTTTCTTCCGCCCCAGAAGTCTGCCCCGATGTCGGTGTCTCAGTGTTCTGCATGGCTACAAAGAGGCGTACTGAATGAGCTCAGGCTCAAGGTTCGGCCATAATAGAACTGACCTTCGGCCGTGTGCTCCAGGCTCGCCAGATATCGTTGAAGACGGCTCTAAATTTCTTGGTTCCTTGTGGCCAGAGAAATGGGTGGAAGACGAAGAAGGAAACGCGGCGGCTTCCACTCGGGTTCCGAGGACCTGTACTCGGGTATTATCGTCAGCCACTGATTCGGTCAGGCCCCTCATTCGGTCACTCCCTCATTCCATGCTCCCTCCGTCCAATATAAGACTCATGCTATTCGCTCTGCATTCATTGACCTATGGCACCTCAAATTCCNTTTTTTTCCGGAGGAGAATGCCCAAATTTTGAACGAAAAGAGTTTCGGTCAACTGTCACACCCGTCACGCTTTCCCGGCAAAAAGCGTGACATTGTGTGACTGACCGAACCAAGAGCCTGACCGTTGACAATAGTACTTGTCCTAGTGCGCCGATGCGCCAAGCAATTTCGTCTGATTCGTATAATTGAGGTTCCTATTTTGGTACTTTTGAGTCCTCGGAATTTTGCCGCGCGAAGGGACGGCCTGCTGAACACAAGTGAACTTTACCATGCATGAGATGAACACGGAACGGAAAGCAAAAGCCAGGTTCTGCATGGGCGGAGTCGACCGGCATGTATTACTACCGTTCAAGGTCCACTTTCAAAGCATGCGTAGCACGGGTCAAAGTCTCGTAGTCTTTAAATAAGACTCGATTTAAATATGGGCAAGTATTAAATACAAACGACCGGGCTCCTGAAATTTCTTCATCTAATTTACTAGCTTGATGACTCGTCTTGGCCTTGCTATACCGAAGCACGAATCAACTCTGCCTTTGCCTCTGACCGCGGCTTGAACACACATCTAAAAGGTTTAGGCATCCTGTCAGAAGGTCAGAATCATACAGCTTGAACGGCAGGGCTAAACTAAACTCACGCGATGAAAGCAGAAGCGTATTCATGAGTCAACTCGACTGTCCTTTCCACTTCCTCTCCCGAAGGAAGAGTCACCTTCTCCTTCGCTTTCTCGATGTTGAAGGTGGCGATGAGGGATGCTATTGACAACCACAGAGACTCAAAGGCCATGAACCTTCCTGGACAAATTCTGCGGCCGAATCCGAAGCATGCATGACCAGGGTCGCGAGCGCGTGAGTAGTCGATTCTTCCCGTTTCAGGATTTATGAATCGGTCGGGCTTGAATTCGAAAGGGTCAGAATAGACCTTTTCGTCGTGAAGCATTGCCCTAATGCGCAGACCCATAACGTTTGGGTTATCAAGGATTCTCAAAAGGTCCGTAGATGCTGACAGGCCTCACTTACCATTGGTTTGCTATAATAATTGCGCCTGCGGGGAGACGGTAGCCTTTATACACGTCATCCGTGGAAAGAGCGTGCGGGACCCCTGAACGAGAACCGCATTAGTCGATGGGATCGTATCAAAGCATGAAAATGACCCACCGAACGGAACGACATCCCTCCAGCGAAGCGCCTCCTTCACGATGGCTGTTATGTAGGGAAGGGATGGCTCGTCATCGAGATCAGGGAGATGTCCAGGTTTCACAACGCCGTCAATCTGCACTTGTGCCTTCCTCAGGACCTCGGGGTGCTCCAGGAGACCCAAAATGCAGGTTCCCATCGTTGAGACGGTCTGTGTACTGCCCCGTTAGTCATATAAAAGTTGCTGAAGACCTGAAAAGTGTTCTCACCGTGTCAGACCCACCTGGAGACCATTGTATCGAGGATGGTCAATAGTTGCGCATCGTAACCGAGAGACTGACCATTTACCTGAATACAAAACAGCTAGGGTATTCCGAAGTACATCTTCCGTAAATGCATCGTCCTTTTCACCGGCTTGAATTCTCTGCAGGTTTGTCTGTAGAATCGAAACAGTAGGATTCCCAGATTCCTACAAAAAGGCTATCGTAAGTGTTGCTGAATTCCCAAATCAGGCGGCACCAGAAGAGACACAAATGATACCCACAATTCGCTTTTTTGCATCTGCATAAGGAACTTCCACCATTGCTCTGGTCATTTTATACCACTCGCGAGCCTTCCGCTTGAAGGACGCGCCAGGAAACCAGGCCGGAACGTATTTCAAAATGGGAATGGTGTCGACAAGAAACGCTCCAGGGACTCCAGCAATGATCGCTCCCTGATTTGCATCTTCGGAGATTTTGATATATGGATCATTCTCCTGTTGTATTTCAATGCCATACGCAACGGACAGAATTATCTCTGCTGTAAGCCTGTACATGATCAGCTGTGAGAAGGAGACGGCGCCAGCTCAAAACCAAACTCACTGCCTGAGATGAGAGATTAGGTTTCCATCATCTCGATCATCCAAGAGACGCTTGAGGAACTTCCGCGTCCCCTGGGCGAGGTGAGGTCTGTATTGCTTGATAGCCGTCGCTTGCAGAGAAGTTTGGGCCAGTCGTCGATGCTTGCGCCTATAAAAGTATCAAATCATAGATTTCTTCGAGACGGCATATCTACGCACCAATAATTGCCTGATTGATATCCGAATGATGCTTCAATTTGGTGAGCCTAACAGAATGAGAAATTTATTCACCGTAATACCGAAAGCCAAAGTTGTAGTCCCAGCCCATGAGTTCCATTACCATGACCATGCGCGGTCTACAGTGTGAAAGATTGTCAGTGTTAAGGACTGACATCGTCCGGCGTGAAATCATTTCAACCTGCCAGAATACAACGAGGACCTCGCTTCTAGAAGATCGGCAGCAACCTCGTATTTGTCCAATACGATGACATGAGTCCCTGCTGCTTGTAAATGGAGAATATCGGTGTCTGTTGAAGAGTCACTAAGCAGTAAAATGGCATGCGGGGAGCTGACGCAGCTTACTGAGTTCAGTCGACCATTCGTGGTACTTTATCCATTGGAGCTCAGAAGGTATTTGGAACATGTTTCCAACCAACGGCAGCCCTTTCGGACCAGGAGGAAGTGGTAGAGAGGGCCTTCGACGCCTGTTGATCGTATAGAGAAGCACTCCGGTCGCAAGAACCGCAAGGAGATCAACGTATGTTCCCATTGAGCAGACTGTGAATTGTTGGCGAGAACNGGGGGGGTTGTTATTCCATGGTTAAGCACAGTCAAGCCTCTTTTAAACATATGCGGGCACCCATTTCTGTCAAATTAAAAAAACCTGCATTCCCGTTCCGCCACAATCAGGAGGTTTGGCCAATACAATTCGAAATTGAAACGCGAGACAACCATGGTCGTAGCCCGGAACTTGGGCCTTTCGGGATAAGTGCGAGGCAACATTTGGTACATCCGTAACCAGATACAGGGGAGCGGCACAACAAACGTTGAACGCCTTTTAACCGTGTAGAAGAGCGAGAAACGCCAAGGAATCGATGTATGTTCCCATAAGACTGTAAGCGTCGGTGGTCAGAAGAGGGGGGTGGTTATCTCTTCACCTAAACGGAGTCAGGCCTTTCTTAACACACGTGGCAACCCCATATATGTTCAAAGGGGGGTCGACCCCGGTAAAGCTCCATAAGAAACAGCAGGTGTGGCCGAAAACGGTCGCTTGAACTTTGAATTAGCGCAGCAATTTAAAGGGTCGAGACACGCCGTGTAGTCATGGCTGGAAACCCATTCAGGCGAAGCGTGGAGGCAATTTCCTTCCAAATATGAATTTGCTACCATCATCTGGTAGACAGCTCACTGAGACGACCACAAGAAGCTACCAGAGCAATCAGAAACGATCAATGACCCCAGTGTGATCATGAAGAATGCCCTTGATCCTTGATGTGACAAACGCCCTCGACTTGTATGAGCGATGAAGGCTCGGCCGAATGGCGCCGTTCTGTCCACGTTATCGAGTCACTGATGATCCATGTCTGATATTGATGGTTCTTCGCGTTTAGCATCGCTCCATGAGTGTCGTCTGGTTTCGCCCTCCGCCGAACCTGCGCATCGCCCCCGACGTATACCACACCAATACCATGCGCAATACCGAGTACTGTCGCTTGATACGGTGAGTTCGGGGGGGGTAAGCCTTCTGCGAACGGGGACCACGAGGGGAGATTCGAGTAYAGCGGACTTGTTTGAACGATGGCTCTCAACGGACGTCGAGTCCAATTTGAGAGTATAATTTTCTTCTGTGAACGAGAGCCTGCGGAGGAGATCCAAGTACTACCGACCGATTAGAACGGTGACTCTCAATGCACAGTAAGTCAGCACCGACCCCTGGAACAAATCTTGAGGGTCAAGGGAGAAGTCCGAGTGACCGACCAATATCATATTGTCTGTCAGCTTGAGGCGCCCGACTGGCCAGAGCAGCTGCAAGAGGAATCGCGACCCGTAATCTGTCTGGCGCTCTGAACTGAGCCACCATCCTGGCTACGGTCGTGACCATCAGTCGAAGCGGGAACACTGCGGTTCACTATTTGTGGCCCGGAGCCGGTAATTGTAGAACGGGGAGGTCTTCCGATCCGAACAAGTTGAGGTTTCTTTGCACTAGGGCCGCCAGATGAACGTTGCTGCTGAAGCTTCGAGTTGATCCGTCGGTCCATTAGGACTCGCGATTCCAATTTACAGGTTTACGACTGATTCTGGCCAAAGCTTGATCACCCACATAAACGTTCATGCATGTTTTATGTCAAGATCGGCCCGTAGGAACAAGAGATCTAGCTAGATATACACAAGAAACGCCTTGCAGCACGGAAAATTCCCCAAGTTCCAAGTCCAGCAGGGCAATCCGAGCTTGAGGGCCAACTAACCCAAAAACGTTGGCTCATGCTCGACTCCCTGTACGCTCGCGCCCCGAGTCACTGCTCAGCGGTGGCTAATCAACGAACAATTCGAAAGGTGCAAGAGATCTGATCTCATATCAACAAACGAATTTACCGGATATCGATAATAGATGGGGGGCATATGAGGGTTCATGAAGGGTTCAAGGCCGATGCTGAACTGCGCAGATTGGCGATTACTTGGGCACGAAGCTGCTGATACGATACTATAACTTTGTTCACTCCACTCCATCCTTCCCGGGATTCCGAGCCTTCAGTCTCACGAGGAGAACGCGGTTCGAGATGCGGGAACAGACTGTCAAGATATCGGGCAATATCTAAAGTCTGGTCCAGCGAGAATGGGGTATTTATTCCACCGAGCGAGGGACTGAGCCAGAGTTTCTTCATCTCATGAGTTGGAGTCCACTTGGTGGGAGGAGCCGGTATTTCCGAAACGTCCATCAGTACCGAAAGATCCACCAGCCTGGAGGTATATCTCGAAATATTCTCCAAAAGGCCAAGGGAAGGGAGTTCCAACTTATCGGATTGTCGAGAGGAAACGGCTTCTGGGAGGAACACAAAGCTTTCCAACTGGGGCATTCCTGGTAAAGCCTTGAGCATGTCGGCGATGATGCTGACGGAGAAGAAGGGAGCACCGGTGAGGGAAAGGGTAGTGAGGTTGAGTAGGGATGTGAGCGCCTTTCTAAAAGATACGGTAGAGGTGTAGCGGGAATCTTTCCTGAGTGGCTCCACTAGGTCTAGCGGAATGTCCCCCAAAACCTCGCGGCCGCGGCAATGAGAGAAGACAAGGGAAGTCAAATTAGGATTCCTTGTGGCCTGGGTTGTAATAACGAAGGGAACGAGAATGAGCTGGGCCGAGCGAAAGCGGGAACGATGGTCAAACAAGTTCAGGGTTTCGAGGTTGCTGGGTGAGATCGTCCCCACCATCCGAAGCAGCTCTGCCCCCAAACCGCTCACTTCGAGGTGGCGAAGATGGAGAAAATTGGATACGCGTGATACAGGGGAGACAAGGGGGACAGGGGGAGGAAGAGGGCTTTCAGAGACCGCGGTCAAGGGTAGGACCTCTTCTTGTACGATGACCAGCTTTTCGAGCAAGGTCAGGCGGCGTAGCATGAGTAAAGTCGTGTCCGTGATGGTGCGGCTCGTATGCAAAAGGAGAGACGTTATGGAGGATATTTGAGATATTACCTGAATAATTTCGTTATTATCCACAGGTTTAATGAGGTGAAGTGTGGTAAGGTTCCGAGTGTGGTCAGCGACGGCCGATAGGAAGGCAACGGTGTCTTCGGGTGAGGGCTGTTGACCTGCCGGACGACCGGACTCAAGGTCGATCACCAGAACATGAATGCTTGGGATAACTTGGAATGCGATAAACAGCGATGTATTGTCCGTAGAGACAAGACGTAGCCGTTTTAACGCCGGAAATAGCGGATCGGGTCGACCTTTTGCAATCGACAGGTACTGCATCCATCCCTGCCCCGCTTCGATACTCCCCTGCCCGTCCAGCACGAGATACTTGGTTTTGGACGAATAGATCCCAAATCTTTCCCAAGATTTAGGTGGTATTCTCCTGAAATTAAACTGAGAATCATCAGCCGGGAGGGCTTCACGACCAACAAGCGAACATCCGCCAATTGTGTTCCACGCACCTCATTTTGGGAATCCGGCAGCAACGTTCGAAAAAAGGCTTGGACACCGAACATCTCCTCCCAAAGCACTCCAATGCTCGCTTCAAAAAACACGCGGTTGACTCGAGCTAATTGCGCCAGTGGTGCTGTCCACATTGACGTCGGCTTGTACCCTTCAGTCTGCATCCCGGCTTCCGAGCATATAATGCCCTTCAAGGATGTGATTATAATGGACATGAGATCCGTGTTATTCAAAACTTCCTTAGCAGATGGAATAGTATCAATGACCAAAGTCTCGGCCCCTAAGCAGATGGTCGTCGAGGGTGTCGCGGATGTCGACTTCGATGCCGCTAGATCTGGAGAAGGAGTGATCGAAGAAGTTGCGACCGAAGCGAGGTTGGGAGCTTCTGGCGACGATGTTATTGACACAGACGCGTCATTCATAGCGCCAAAGGCTACTGAGGAGCCTGGACAACAGGTGAGTGGGGAGAAAAGGACGGAGGGTGGGCCCCGCGCACACCTTGTTTGGCGTCTGCAGCGCCGACACCATCTTTGATAGGGGCAGCCTGACCGCGAGCATTTCGGCGTCGTGGATGGGTAGATTGGGATTGGGTGGATGGGGCGGGAGACTGGGATCGGGGGGGTTGCGGCGGAAGTCTTGACCAGCCTTTCCTTGGAAGCGGCATTCCGGGCGACGATGGGCTGAGGATCGATTCCTTGCTGCACAGACGCGCTGAATTTGAGATCAGAAGTGGTGGCTGGAAAATACGCCGAGTTTGGGATGACCATTGTTTGCGACACTTCACAAGTAAACAAATATCAAAAACGAAATGAAACGGAAGTTGGTCTCTCGTTTCCTGGACAGCTTTAATTCGAGCTAATTGCCGCTTCCACTTTTCGGGGAGCATCCCGACTTGCGAGCATACAATGCCTTTCAACAATGCGAATATGATGAACATGAGCTGGGTGTTATTAAGAGCTTCCTCAGCAGGTGTATTAATGGCCAAAGTCTTGGCCTCTGAACGACATAGATCGTGAGCTGGTGATGAGAGATTCGAAATTGCACTATAAGAACGCGATCCTGTAGAAACCATTGAGGACTAGGTTTCCAGAATTTTCCGATATACCGGATTATTTGGCTGGATCACGTCCGTCGTGAATCTACGAAATTGACATGGTGATTAGAGGTTATCCAACTTTTGGAACGAACGTCTTTATTTGGCTTGGCTTGACTTCTCCGACTCGTGTCATGCCCACTGGCTGCGCCGAACTGTAGACGAATCGTGCTTGAGTGAAATCGGAGGAAGAGGTGACTACGTTGTGGAGTGAAAATCCTGGGAATGAATATTTCACTCCCGCTAATCCTTTCGAGAATAGCGTTGGACATTTAGGGGTGATCTGGTAAGTTCGTCCTTTCCACCGGCTTTCAGGTTCAGTCACCTTGATCCTGAAACATGATCCTGAAACATTCTATAGGCCGTAAAACGCACAAGGCTATAATGGTTTAAGCTCGAATGACAGGCGCATTGACAGGATTTTAAAAGTTGACAGCCACACTGCACTCCTATATCCAACTAGAGTAGACACAGCCTTCCGCGCGCTTACACTTCAGATAAAAGCCGAGAAGTGTTCCACGGAACAGCGATACCTCCTTTCCACCCTCTGTCATTGGCAATGGCGACCTATTTCAGCGACGCCCGTGATTTTTCTGTGAATGAGTTGAATCTGATTAATGTAGTGCCTCGCATTGGTGATCCTCTCAATGGTGAGAGCTCGTACTCTGTCCATAGACCGAACTTCGGCTCATTTCACCAGGTCCTATTCCAGACCTAGCGTCTCGAATTGCAGCAGGCGCCTTGCACGACTCCGACGAGCGCTGCGACGCACCAAAGTGCCATCCAGAAACTCGAGTCGCAGTTCAAGACGAGATTTACAGCTGGATCGTCCATGGTGACCCAGACCCATCGCACAAGATGATGAAGATAAAATGGGTCACAGGCCCTGCAGGCACAGGAAAATCTGCTATTATGGGGTCTTTAGCAGATACGTGCAAGCAGGATGGGGTCCCTGCAGTGACATTCTTTTTTTCTTCTTCAGCATCCCCGGATCGGCGAAGGAAGACAGCTTTCATCCCCACCCTAGTCTATCAACTCGCAGAGCACCTACCAGCACTCAAGGATCCTGTGGCGCAGGCCATACGGAATAAGCCCCTTTTGTTCAGGAAGAACCTTCGCGTCCAGATGGAGACGCTCATCTTGACGCCGCTGCGACAGGCCACGATCGAATCGAAGGTGCTAGGTGTCGTGTTGGTCGATGGGGTTGATGAGTGCGAGGCAGAGCAGTTCTTAGACACTCATGTCTCTCTGCGCGCCGGAGAGTCGATCGGACGAACAAAGGACGAAGACCAGCTGGAGATTTTGGAGGTCCTGCGAGAAGCCGCCCTAGACCCTGCATTTCCCTTCCGAATTATCGTTGCTAGCCGCCCAGAACGTGTTTTCCGGGAGTTCTTCAACGACGAGAGCCAGAAGTCGTTCGCTCCCTCTCTCATTTTGGACGAGAGATACAACCCCAGCGCGGACATCGCTTTGTTCCTCCAAGCCAAGTTTGGTGAAATTCGACGTCGCTACAAGCTCAGCCCGTCATGGCCTTCCCCGGAAATCCTTGCGACTTTTCTCGACCAAGCCTCCGGCCAATTCATTTATGCAGCTACCATCATTCGGTATATCACGGTGTCTCGTCAGGGGAATCCTCATACACTCCTGGATGGAGTATTGAAAGTGAAGCCAACAAACCGCCCAGGAACCAATCCCTTCTCCCACCTTGACGCTATTTACACCCATATCTTGCAGTCGACCCCGGATCCTATCCTTGCTGTCAATTGGCTTTGGATCATGAAAGGAGGCTTGCCGTCGACCTATAGGAATCTCTTCGGATGGATAGACAGCGAGCCTGCTGCTTCCATCGTCAATTTATTGCTTCAAACAGACGAAGGCGACGCAGAGTATGTACTTGGAGACCTACACTCCTTGATTGACGTACCTCCTTCCGACAACTTGGAAAAACCATATAGACCCTACCATAAATCGTTGTACGACTTTCTCGGCAACGAGAACCGCTGCGGGCCAATCTACGTTGGGGATATGCAGTGTTCAGAATTCCTCTGGCGCAGGTTTTTCAATATATGTACACGTGAGCATATATTTATCGCATTAAAAAGATTGCCTTCCAGCTACTGACCCCGTCTTTCGCAGACAAAGGTTTACCGGCATGCCGTCCGTTAGACCAGCAGATATTCCTTCACTTCTTTTTCAACCTAGATATGCCTTTTATCTTGCGGTGGACCTCCTAACTCAACTTCACCCCATCCTCCGTTGACTGGTGGGCCTCTGGGTGTGTTTCGCATTCGGAGGTAGGTGTTAAGCGTTTTTTCTACAAAGTCCATTGGGAGGTACAGTGAAACCCTCGTTCCTCTGGTTAATAGGTGTACTGANCCCCCCTTCCCAGTGTCATTGGTACCGATGCAGCCCGACATGCAAACTTTGGCGGAATTCCATTTTGCTTCATTGCAAGAAGGCTGATCGGAAGGTACCAACCTGGAGGTGGCTCCTTCGTAGTCGATTTGATAAAGAACTTTCCCTCACGGGATTGCTTCGACCAAAAGCAGACACACATAGTCGTGAACTTTAACTATACATTTAAGAGCCTGAATGTGCATAGTGAACCCACAGGATCCCTGCTATAATAGAGTAGACTATATCTTGTTATCTCATCCCAGGCAAATATAGGAGACAACATGGTCTCAAAAAGAAGGCGTCAGCTCCTTTTACAAGTTGAGTGCATGATTTTCAAGCCTCAACGTTGAAAACCCCACCTGCAGGGCAACCTATGCGGGGACTCCTTGAGGGTTGGCAAAGCTGACTGAAGTGTTGAGTATTTTCTAGTGGTTGTTCGATGAGGATTGGGAATTGAGTTTGATTATTGTAAAGCTATCGATAAACTCTATTGCTTTTAGAACGTCTTTCCTACAGATCAACGTTCTATGGACGTTTTGAAGCCCACGAACTGTAACTGCAAGATGCGTGCCTGTACAAGATTGATCAGACCAAGCTTTGTCCCACATGCCCCCTTCAGTCCTGGCGTGAAGCCAAAGTCTGCGACACTCTTAAGCGTGCAGAGGATGAGTGCAGCAGTATTCAGCGAAATCCCAATTACATCTGCAGTTTCTGGGCTCCCTCCTTTGCCCCGGTTACGCATCCTCGTTTGTTTCTTGGGTGCGATCCTCTGTAGACCAGCGAGGGAGGGATCGAAAGTACGGATGAAACAGAAGTAAGCGAGGAGTGGCCTCGTTGAGATCACTATGCCCCAGTGTAATGCCTTGATTTGACATGCCATTAATCCTTTTTGTACACTCTGTGTTCCCTTTCGTCTCCCTGAGTGTCTCCCGCCGTTTCATTGTTACTATCTTGTCGTATCTCTTTGTGAATAGTGAGGCGATCGATCTGTGGAATGACGTGAAAGGCGACGAAGAGGGAAGGGGTATCGTTCAAAGTGAGAAGGAGGTACTTGATGGCCGGGAAAAGCTGGGCAGATCGTTTTGTTGAGCTCGCGATGTAGAAGAGCCAGCTAAGATCAATTTCAGGTGACGTTTTACGATTGAGAATGAGTGTCTTCATCCGAGATGAGTTAGCTTCGAAGCGTTCCCATTCTTCGCTCGATATAGCGTTCCAATATGTATGGCGTTCCAATATGTCAGGAGAGAACGTCAATCTAACGAATGCCTTTATAACGGAGTGATGTTCGCACCAATGGTACACGCGGTGTCGCGTTATCCAGTAGCTTATCGCACGGTAGAATCAATCTGAAAAACGACTCCAAGGTGTCCATGACTTCAATATGGCGATGCTTGCGTGAAAGATTTGCGAAGAACGCCCTCCACTTGCCTCCCCTTATCGTAGGTACTTGGTTGGGTACCATCAGGACTGTGGAGTTCGATCTTTCTTTGAGGTATGCAAGAATCATGGACGTGAGCTCCGGGCTGCTCATAACCTTTTCTTCCGCCCCAGAAGTCTGCCCCGATGTCGATGTCTCAGTGTTCTGTGAGGCTACAAAGAAGCATGCTGAGTGAGCTCGGGCTCAAGGTTCAGCTATAACAGAACTCACCTTCTTCCGGGCGAGCAGCTCCAGACTCTTCAGATATCGCTGGAGACAATTCTGTTCTTTGTGGTCAGACAGGCGGGTGAAAGACGAAGAAGGAAACGCGGTGGCTTCCATGGCTAAGTTTATGACTTATTCTGACCAAAGCTTGATCATCCACAGAAATGGTCATGCATGTTTATGTCAAGATCGGTCCGTAGGGACAAGAGATCTAGCAAGATATATATACACACGAGAAACGCCTTCCAGCATGGAAAATTCCTCAAATTTTTGATCCAGAAGAGCAATCTGACCTTGAAAGCCGCTCGATTCCCTCTCCCGAGTCGCTCAGAGGTGGTCAATCAACGAGCGATTGGGAAGGTCCACGAGAGCAGATCAACCATGCAAAAAGGAAAGCACCGGATATCGATAATATACGACGGCTCATCAGCGGTTCGCTGAACTATGTGGCGTATGAGGGCTAACTTGGCCACGAAGCTCCTGATACGTCGATATAACCTTGTCCACTCCATTCCATCCTTTCCAAGCTTCAGAGCCTTTGGACCAAAAATTCGAAAGGGGCTCGAGATGCGGAAACAATCTATCGAGATATCTCGCCAGATCCAGAGTCTGGTCTAGCGAGAACCCCGAGACATTCTGCGCGTCTGAGGAAGGGCTGAGCCAAAGCGACTTCATCCCATGCGTCAAAGTACAAGTTTGATTTTGAGGAGGAGGAGGCGGTATATCCGAAATGTTCATCAGGACCGCGAGATACACTAGCCCGGGATTATATCTCGAGACGTCTTCTAAAAGGCCGAGGGAGGGAAGTTCCAACGTATCGGATTGTTGAAGGGAAACTGGTTCTGGGATGAACTCGAAGCTTTCCAACTGGGGTATGCTTGGTAAAGCCTTGAGCATGTCAACGATGATGCTGACGGAGAAGAAGGGAATAGAGACGATGGAAAGAGTGGTGAGGTTACGTAGGGATGTGAGGGCCTCGATAAACGATGCTGTCGAGGTGTAGTCGTGATCCGACCTGAATTCATTGGTAGGGTCTCGCAGTGAGATGGTCTTGTCACAACTGACAGATATGGAAGTCAGGCTTAGGTTCCTTTTGGCGTGGATTGTGATAGCGAGGGGAACGAGAATGAGCTCTGTCGAACTGGACTGAGAAAGGGCGTGGAGTTTCAGGGTTTCGAGGTTTCTGGGTGAGATGGTTGCTGCCACCCGAAATTGTTCAATCCCCAACGCTTCTACTTCAAGGTCGCGCAGGCGGAGCAAATTAGATGTGCGTGAGGTACAAATGTCGACGCGGACTAATGGAAAGAATCGGTGTTCGGCAACCAGGGCGTGATGATCTTCTTTAATGACTAGCTTTTCGAGTGAGGGAAGGTGATTCAGCATCAGGAGGGCTTCGTCTGTGATGGTGTGGTCGATCGGGAAGAAGAGAGAAGTCAAGGGTGATACTTGAGAGATTGCGCTGATGATCTCATTATTTACGGGGCGAACGAGGTGAAGTGTGGTGAGGTTCTGAGCATTGTCAGCGACGGCCGATATGAGGGCGATGGTGTATTCGGAGTGTAGCTCTTCGTCATAATTAAGGTCAATCTCCAGCATATTAATGCTTGAGAGGACCTGAAATGCGATAAATAGCGAGATGTCGTCCACAGAGCCAAGGCGTAGCCGTTTCAGCGCCGGAAATAGCGGATTGGGTCGATCCTTTGCAACTGACAGGTACTGCATCCATCCCTGTCCCCCTTTAATGTTCATCTCCCTATCTAGCACGAGAGACTTTGTTTTGGACGAATAGATCTCAAATCTTTCCCAAGACTTGGGCGGTATTCTCCTGAAATTTAACTGAGAGTCATCAGCCGGGAGGGTCCACAACAAGAGCGAGCACTTTGATTGTGTTCCACACACCTCATTTTGGGAATCCGGCAGCAACGTTCGAAAAAAGGCTTGGACGCCAAACATCTCCTCCCAAAGCACCTCAATGCTCGCTTCAAAAAACGCGTGGTTAACTCGAGCTAACTGCGCCAGTGGTTCTGTCCACACTGACGTCGGCTCGCACCCTTTGAGCGGTATCCCGGCTTCCGAGCATATAATGCCCTTCAAGAATGCGAATATCATGGACATGAGTTGCTTTTTGTTCAAAACTACCTCTGCAGGTGTAATAGTATCAATGGCCAAAGTCTCAGCCTTTAAACATTTGGTTGTCGAGGGTGTCGCGGATGTCGACTTGGATGCTGTCACGAGATCTGGAGAAGGAGCGATCGGTGGTCCTGGAATAGCGCCCAAAGCAGGTGCTGAGCGAGATGCTGATATCGATGGTTCCTTTTCGATGTGGGTCCATGTCAACGCGGGTGCAGCTGGAACAGAGCCAAAAGATTTCATGATGCGCTCTTTTACGCGCTCTTTTATGGGGTTCGGAGCCGCTGGCGACGATGGTATTGGTGCGGACGTGTCATCCACTGCGCCAAAAGTTATGGAGGAGCCTGGACATGTGAGCGGGGAGAACAGGAGGGAGGGTGGGTGTGCACACCTTGTTTCGCCGCTGCGGTACCTATTATTCTATTGCCGACACCATCTTCGATAGGATCTGGGCGTCGTGATTCGGTGAGATCAGGTTGGGATTGAGCGGATGGGGCGGAAGACTGGGAGCGGGGTTTGGCCTTGGGGGGGTATGGCGGTGGACCTTTTGACCAGGCTGACTTTTTATGCTGTTTCTTGCCCATTCTGGGCGACGATGGGCTGAGGATCGATTCCTTGGTGCAGAGAAGTGCTGAATTTGAGATCAAACGCCGCCCATTGGCCCTCCCGGAAAAGGAAAGAGCCTCGGCCAGCGCAGCTTCCAACTCCGCTCGAAAACTGTGGGAATCTGAAATTGAGTGGACGTGGTTGGTCGTCGTTCAAGACAGTGACCAGCTCATTACATTTTCTATCCTCACTGTCTGTGGGCGTTGGGCCCACCCTCGCAGCCATCCTCGACCCTTTTTTCTAATACCTTTCTCTGTTGACCACCCATGTTACGACTGGTTTCGTCGGTGTCGCGCCCAACAGCGGCGGGGCGACTCGGAAAGCTCGCTGCGTCGTCCCCAGGGTCCCCCACTCCGGTACGTCGTGCTGGAATCATGACA
>JANBPK010001068.1:0-69448 GCA_027579435.1 Candolleomyces eurysporus
AAGGAGAGCCAGAGATCGAGCCAGGGAACTGAAATTAAGGAGGCAGCCGCCGCCNGCCGACGCCGATCGAGGGAGAAAGCAGACTTGGGGGACAGAACGAAGAACACGACGATAGCTTCCAATCCCGCCAGTCCTAGCGCCATGCATGGTGTCATCGTCCCCGGCCGAACTTATACCATGTACAACAAACACCACCATTCCTACTACGCGACTCTTCACCATAACGAAGAAGACGGTGAGTACCTACCGCTGAAAATTTTGTGCATAGTCTGACAAAAGAATATTCTAGTTACCATGGAACACCGATTGCGCCAAGGAGGTGTTCGTCAGCAGGTGAGTCACTGTCAAAGGAAACTCCCGCTGGGCGTCGTCTCACCGGCTTAAGTGGATATTCCGCCACGCACCCAGTGCTCAGGCGGATAATACGTTGTCATGGATAATACAATCAGTAAGCAGTGGCAAGTATTTGTGCGCCGGAGAGCAAGGCAAGATCAAGGCGTCCAAAACTTCGACTCCAACTTCATGGTGCATTCGTCATGTCCAAGGGTACGACTTACAATTCCGGTGAGCTATAAGCGTCAGATACCTCCTCCGTCTTCTGACCACGCCTGTGATTCCAACCTGTCAATTTTGACCTTATAGAATTCACCCCCACAATAAGTCTCCCGAAGACAAAGAGCGGGTCATTTCGGTCAGTTGGTCATTTTTCAGACGTGGAGAGGCGATCAAAGTGTATTCACCGCGCGGCAAAACGGATGAAATTTGGGTCATGGAGGAGTGTAATTGATCGAGGCTCCAATGCGAATGTTTAGGGGCAAGATCCGTAGCGACGCCGTCCTCACGGCGCGGCCAGTCCCGCGACTCCTGGAGTTTTGCCAGATTATATTCGTGTAGTATTCAACAATTCCTAAGCACAGACTGAACGTGTATCCTTGTTGAGAAGCAGACGTCGTGATTCACCCATGGACTTGAGGTTGAGATAACGAGATCCAGCCAATATCGAGGTTGTGTATACCAGTCGCTAGAGTGTCGTTATTCGGCGATCAGAAGGAGTTGCTTGTGCGATAAGCTTGATCATACAAGCTTTGCCTTGCTTCGCTACGGCAGTAGGATCCAGGTATGAGGCTCTGGTTTGTTTGCTCCAATGTTGACTGGCTTCGAATATGACAAAATCCATTGATTCTGAGGACTCAGTTCGGTTTCTGAGTTGCTCGAGGTACTATGCATCGTGATTTAGACCAAACTGCCCCAACTCTCATTCTCTATTGTAAGGTATCGCTAAAACGGTAAGCTCGAAAGCTGCACACCGACTAAAATTCAAGTATTTCTTACTACGCCAATGGATGAAATTAAAGAGAGTGGCATTGCCTTCAGCTAGCCTCTCGGCGCCTTCTCTGTGACTTCCGAAAGCCGGCATCGCAATGGCCAGATACCGTTAGCACATGCCATTTATGCACTCAGACCGGGGTCTGTAATAATACGCTTGCAGGCTCACTGACTGACATTGTTTTCAAGGCTAAGCCATGAGCACAGTAAACATTAGGCCCTTCCTAGGATACTGAGGGAAAATTGGGAACAATTATCGGTATCACAGAATGCAGAACGGGCCAAGTTGGAAAGAGGTCCAAGGGGCAGCTGCCAAGACATAAACAGAAGTAAACTGATTGAGGACCTATCTTTCAAGATACTTAGGGATAGGACCAACATGGCTTCAATAGAAATATCTGTAATATCTAACATCAGCCACTCTGCAGCTAGTAAATCCTCGGAAGATTTTGGTCGAAGGGCTAGAACAGCCATCAATATCCCAGTCATTCCAGAGGTTCATGTGCAAGTCTCGGATGAGCGTACGTCGACAGCTCTCGCGGAAATACATGTCGCCAAAGCACAAGTCTCTTTCCCTCTCCGAATGAAGTGCAATCGGCCTCCCATCCTTCAGGTAAGGGCAATTGATCTGGCATGTGACGGATTGGGGTTGTAAATGTTTGCAGGACGATTGGTCGCTTTGCATAACCTCCAGATTATCTGTGACTGAAAATGCTCTAGGAGCAAGGTGGGCCTCGGACATTCGAGAATTTGCTGGACAAGGAAGATGGGAATTACCGACGGCCTTCATTCTGCCGCCACCATCAGTCCGACCAACTCCGTCAAAGCCACTGTGCTCAACTTGAACTGCTCAATTCTGCTGGGACACCGCTCCAACATAGACATTGATGACTTGCTGTTTTGAAAGGTAGGTTTTTGCAAGCATCAGATCCAGAAGCAAGAATGATTCTGGGATAAGTGAGTAAAATTTAGCAGCAGAGACTAGAGCACGGCGGATAGGCCATATCCAATGTCTATGGGGGCAAACGAATGCATAGTCATAGTCATGATCATAAACTGCAAGTGTTAAGCCTGCTGCCTTAAGCACACTCGGCTAAATGCCTCGGCAATCACGATTCTGACGGCGCTGCAGACACTGCAAGCAGAGATCAGTTTCGCAGAGTGTGACACAGGTCTAATACTGCGACTGACAGATTGACTTTCAGAGACCTGTTGCTCCCATGTACCTACCAATCACATGCTAATAACATGGGACCGTGTTTCGTCCATGGCACTGCCGTGTTTCATGACAAAATAAACATTATGTTTTTCAGAGTGANAAACGAGGAGGCAATAGATGATAATTTAATTTGGGGAAAGCCGATTCAAAGGATCATTGACAGGGCGGGAAGATAAATGATTTATTTTGCTACCAACAACAATTTAAATCACCGTCTATTGCCTCCTTGCTTTTGCTCTGAGAGACATAATGTTTATTTTGTCATGAGACACGGCAGTGCAATGGACGCAACACAGTCCCATGTTATTAGCATGTGATCGGTAGGTACATGGGAGCAAAAGGTCTCCGAAAGTCAATCTGTCAGTCACAGTGTCGGACCCATGTCACGGTCTGCGAAGCTGATCTCTTCTTGCAGTGAGACGATCCTCGGCTCGGACGCGAAGTTCCGGTGAGCGTCAGCTATCTCCTCCGTCTTCCGACTATAGCTGTCATCCCAACTTTCCAACTCTGACTGGTTTCGATCTTAAGAATCCAAGTCTATAACGAGTCTCACTCAAACAACGGACCCGTCATTTCGGTCAGTTGGGGATTCTTCAAACGTGGAGAGGCCATCAAAATCTATGCATCGCAAGGCAAAACGGATGAGGTTTGGATCATGGAGGGGTGTAATTAATCAAGGCTTCACTGTGAACGTCGAGGGGCGAGATCCGTAGCGACACTGCCTTCGCGGCACCGACTCCTGAAGTTTTGCCAGACTGTATTTGTGTAGTACTCAGCAATTTCTAGGCATAAGCTGAACGTGTATCCTCTTTGAGAAGCAGAGTTCAAAATTCACCGATGAACTTGAGATTGAGGTGACGAGATCTGGCCAATACTGAGGTTGTGGACACCCACTAAGCGCTTTAGTGATGTTGTGCAGACGACGTTCGGAGATCAGCAGGAGTTGCTCGTGCGATAAGGCTGAAGTCAGCAACCAACATGGCTTCAATATACTCCTAAAGATGTGTGTAACTTCTAAGGTCAGCAACTCTGCAGAGCAAACCCTCAGAAGGATCCAATCGACCATCGACATCACAGCCGCTCCAGAAGTTCTCTTTCTAAGTGAAGGGCAATCAGCCTCCCATTCACTTCAGGTAAAAGCAATTGATCTGGCATGCGACGAGCTGGGGGTTTTAAACGGTTGCACAGCGACCAGTCGCTTTGTACAACTTCTTCGATACCCAGGTAGAAAAAACGCTCTGGGAGTGAAGTGGCCTCTCACATTTGAGACTTCGCTGAAWGNCWTSYTYAMCGAWAAGACACAATTCTTACTACGCGACTGTTCACGAGGAGACGGAACACCGTGAGTACTTACCACTGAAGCTGTTCGTGTAAGCTGACAGAGGAAAACTCCAGTCATCATGGAATCCCGATTGAGTGATGAATCCAGAGCTCGTCAGCAGGTGAGCCGTTGGCAACGGAAGCTCTACCCGGCACTCGACTCTAACTCGTAAAAGTGGATATTCAAGAGCCACAGCAACCGAGGTGACATGACGCTATGGACAATTCAATCAGCAAGCAACGGCAACTATTTGTGCGCCGAAGGTCCAGCGAGTGGACTCAAGGCATGCGAAGCTTCGTCTCCATCATTATGGCGCACCAGTAAAATCTCCGGTCGCCAATTCCGGTGAGCTTTAAGCGTCAGGCACCTCCTCCATCTTCTGACTGCGGCTGTGATTCCAACTGGTTTCGATCTTATAGAATTCATCTTGACAATGGCTCGCCAGACTACGGAGAAAGGCTCGTCCTCGCGGTCTCTGAAGGACATGCCTCCAGTGGAGATATGATCGATATGTTCTCTCAGTTGGACGATCAGCGTGAGGTTTGGGTCATGGAGGAGTGAGACCGATCAAGGCCGCTTTTAACTTTCACCGTAGAACGACACCTGACTGGATAAGTATGGGTGTCGTAGTATGATGGCAATAAATTCCAGAGAATGACACACCGCACATATCATGACCCTCGTCCTCGGCGACATAACGAGTAGGTTCTATAGCTTGATACTGCTTCGTGGAGGTTCTTGGAGCTAAGAGTCGACAATCCGTAAGCTGTGTGAGGGTCCAAACGCCCGCGACAATTTCTTTCATTTCGTCCAGGATCAGTGTGGCTACCGGAGGATTGCGTGTAAACCATGTCAATTCCAAGGGGCACTCAGAGGAGGTAACAGGACGGTCATAGGGATTCTTACCATTCATTCGGTTGAAGGGGTGTTGACAGGACGCTCCGGCGTCAAGACCAAGAAAATGCAGGTTTAGCATTGAATGGCGAGTGTCAACGATCTTGGTGGACTTCTATTATACCAGTGACGGCCCTGACCGATGACCATATCTGCGCAAACCACAACATAAACGACCCCTAGGGTAAGGAGGAATTGAATCGAGCTCTGAGCCACTCTGCCTAACAGCACCCAACTGGCAACACCCCCTCCGCTCTGATAGTCTGGGCGGGATACAGGTAAGACTCTTATCATCATGGGGTGGTAGCTGGGACGGACACTGTGCAATTAGAGGTGAGAACCCAGCCTCTAGGGTCTGCCCGGTCGCGGCTTGGATGTCCTTGTTTACACTGCCCAGGCCAAGGGCGATGTAAAATATTTAGGGGGAACAAGAAAAGAATTACGAACGACGCGTTGAAAAGTTATGTATAACCGCTCAACTTTCTACCATCGTTCTACTGAATATCCAAGAAGGGCATTTGTGGGCTTGGTGAAGTGGTGGGTTACTGGTAGACCGTGTCCTCGTCGTTATTGTATTGCGCAGGGGTTCTTACAAGATCTCGGTGATCTATACACCCTTTTGCTTGTCGAATAACTTGCGCAATTTTAGTACGACGTGCAATTGGCCTAACATTCAGGAAAGAGGCAATTCAAGGAAAGCCAGCCGAGTCTAACTTCATTGTAGACGCCACCCTTGGACTCAATACAGAGCACCCGCTGCTGAGGGTGCCCCTCGCGAGTATCGTTGACGTTTTCCCAGTGCTTGGCTATGATTTATTCTGAGGACTCTCTGGGGTGCGATAATGAGTGGAGAAAAACAAGTTTGTTTGCAGTCTCTCGCTGGGTCGTGCACCTGACTGTTGAGTTTGTCTGTTGACACTGAGGACAGTGGAGGCCCGGAAAATACGCGGATTAGTGGCCGAATATTCATTGGTCAGAGGCCTGGAATTTCCGGCACTCAGGCATGGAAATCGTGTCCCAAAGGCCCTGAAATTTCGGGCTCAAAGTGCCGGAAAAAATGTCCCTTTCCGGCACTTGGGTGTGGAATTTCCGGCTCAACGGTAGGGAAAAATACCGCCTTGTCAAAATATTAAGTGAGGGGGAATGATATAGGGCGCTACTGCGAGTCAACATAGGCACTACAGTCAGGGTCTATTGAACAGCAGACTACGAAAGGCATACACTAAAGTAAGCATTTAGAAATAGCAATATGAATAGTTGGGATCTGACAGAATCGAACCGAGAACCTCTTCGAAGTGTAACGGTACTCTAACCGCTGAGCCACTTGTAGCATTTTAGGAGCGCCAATTGTGAAAATCTTGATAGGGTGTGAGTGAGCGCCTCTTCCATTGCCGGCCATGCCAGCCGTCGGACGGCTGGCGAGGCAGATACCTTGGCCATGTAGTTACCTGGGCCACATTTGTAGCGCAGTCAGCCAGATTAAATCGCCATATTTACCTCTCTCGTACTGAACCCCGTCCTCACCAGCCTCAATTGCGTGTCAGTCTTAGGGTGAAGGTATACGGGACCAACACCAGTCGCTTTTCATGTCATATGCATCGAGCTGCCGTTTTTACTTGATTTAGGGACAGACTCGCATTCAATTCGCCAACGGCATCGGCTCAAGCCTCAAATTACAAGGGACCAGAATTTCAGCACCCATGTATTTTACGCTACTTAGGTGCGTATTTTCAGCAACCCGAACCCAAGTGCCGGACTTTCTGGGGTGCCAGAAATTCAGGAGCCAAGATTTCCGGCACCTTGGGCCGGACATTTGGCCACTTCAGGCACTAGGTGCCGGAAAATCTGGCCCTTCACTATCCGTAGTGTTGAGTTTGTCTGTCTCGCCTCTTTACTCGTCGCTGCCTGGTGCAAACCGTGCTCGATGTCGCTGACCACCATGGCAGCAGCGACCACACGATTGCCGTCGTCGCTTCCAACAACAAATCAGGCTTCCAACCGCGTTCCCTCGCCCCGAGGTAGACGATCATCTCCCCCAGCTCAAAGGCCGTCCTCGGGGCCTCTCTCAGAAAGAATTGTCAGCTAAAGATTCACCTGCTCCCCGACGACTCCTAAAATTCCTTATCTGCCAAATGCTTCGTATTTTCGGAGCAGATGGGGTGCATGCTCGCACGATCCTTGCGCAAGGCCGATGTTCCAGAGATTCTGTGCAATACCTCTGCCAGAGCGAGGGGCGGGGAAAAGCGGAGCAACTTCATTAAGTCTCGCGTATAAGTCGAAACTGCCGCCGCTAGCTCCCTTCTTGCTATTCTCCATCTCCACGGTGTGTCGAGCACGCAAATAGGCATGCATGTCCCAGATACGATAGAACCGATTCTACGGGTACTAAGTATGAGAAAGCATGAGGTGATGATCGTACAGATCTCCTTTCACTGTTCACCAATCAATCTCCGAATGACAAAGGGCGTCCCACAGAGTTGAATCGACTCGATCATTTGCCTCGTTTGTGCAGCGAGGCTCATTTCCTGGTAGAGAGCACGTTTCGGGGACAACAGGTGACACCCTCGGCGCTTCATCTGATCGTTATATCAAGAGCAGCCTCGTGCGTAGTGCGACTTAAACGCTATCCGCTCCTATCTTTCTCTTCTCCGTAATCAGACCCCAGCTAAAAATCCATATCTGTACAATGGCAGATAAATCCGTGGAATCGCCTAGCCCTCCAGACAAAGTACATTGATTTCACGTCACTGCGAATCATCACGATTAATACTTGATGTGGTTTACAGGATGTGCTCATTGCGTCAGTATCCTTCCCGCTCGTGACCGAATAGGCTCCATGGTTGCTCACTCACTTGATCGACTTTTATTACCAGCGTCATGGGCTTGACTGGGAGCGGGAAATCTAGTGTAGGTCTCCTCCTGTCATCTCCTTTCATCAGCAACTCAGACTACCTTATAATTGCCAATAGTTCATCAACCTAGCCACCCAATCGCCCAATAAACTCCAAGTCGGGCGCTCGATACAGTCATGTACAGATGTGGTTGTACGCGCGGACCCGTTCGATCTAGCCGGCCGTCGTATTGTCTTGTTCGATACTCCAGGTTTCGACAATACGAACAAGAGTGAAACTGAAATCCTGAGGCTCATCGCATTTGAACTGGAGAAAAAGTACGTGGTCATTCATACATGAACCTCTCGTCAGTTATCGATAAATATTAATTCCCTTCCTCCAGTTACCATAAAGGTCAAACCCTCCACGGAATCATCTACGTTCACCGAATCTCCGACCTCCGTGCCGGCGGCCTCACCAAAACCAACTTTGGCATCTTCCGCAAGCTATGCAAAGACTCCTCCCTCCGGAACGTCGTCATAATGACTAATATGTGGTCCCGCCTCACCACAGAAGAGGAAGGCCTTCGTCGAGTAGACGAGCTCATCGGCCTGGACGATTTCTTCAAACCCGCGATGGCTAAAGGCGCCGTGATGGTGCATCATAAGAAAGATACAGTGGATAGTGCGCATGGAATTCTACGTCGGATCCTCCAGAACCATCCGATGGCGTTGTCAATTCAGAAAGAAATAGTCGACCAGCACAAGAGCATTACTGAAACAGGTGCAGGGATGGCTCTCGACGATAAGCTGGCGATACTCGCTCAGCAATACGAGCGAAAGCTGAAAGAGCAATTCGAGGCAGCCGAAGAGGCGAGACGCGAGAGAGACGAAGAGACGCGTCAGGAGCAGCTTGAAGAAGCCGAGAAGATTCGTAAATTGTTGGAGAAATTGGAAGAGGAGAGACGCGACCAAGCGAAGCAGTACCAGTTGCTCCAAGAGCAATTCGCCGCAGCTGAAATGAAACACGAGGAAGCTACTCGTGAGGCAGAAGAGAAATTCCAGAAAGAGGCCCGGGCAGCTGAAGATAGGTTACGCCAGCGTCTAGACGCCGACGAACGACGTCGAGCGCAGGAGAGGGCGGACATGGAGGGAAGAATGGCAAACATTGCGACATCTTTCGATCGTCCTGGTCCCCGTCCTAGCGTCAGACATGGTGTAATCGTCTCCGGTCAGTCTTATGCCATGTTCAACCAGGAGCATGAAACCTATTACGCGACCCTTCACCTCGCTCAACAATACGAAAGAAAGCTGAAAGAGCAACTCGAGGCGGCGGAAGAGGCGAGGCGCGAGAGAGACGAAGAGACGAGGCAGGAGCAACTCGAAGAAGCCGAGCGAGTTCATCAACTGTTGGAGAAGTTGGAGGAGGATAAACACAATCAAGCGATGCAATACCAGTTGCTCCAACAGCAATTCGATGATACCAAAAGGAAGCGCGAGCGAGCTATCTGTGACACGGAAGGGGGAAGCCGGAGAGAGACCCAGGCAACTGAAACTGGGTGGCGCCAGGAGACAGAGGTTATTAAACGGAGCCAAGTGAGGGAATTGGGGGCCGCTGAACGACGCGCAATGGAGGAGGTAGTGGCCGCTGAACGACGCGCAATGGAGGAGGTAGTGGCCATGGAACGACGCGGAATGGAGGAGGTAGTGGCCACGGAACTACGCGGAATGGAGGAGACAGTGGCCGCTGGACGACCCCGAGCGAATAGGGAGGCCTTGTTGAAGGAGAGCCAGAGATCGAGCCAGGGAACTGAAATTAAGGAGGCAGCCGCCGCCGGCCGACGCCGATCGAGGGAGAAAGCAGACTTGGGGGACAGAACGAAGAACACGACGATAGCTTCCAATCCCGCCAGTCCTAGCGCCATGCATGGTGTCATCGTCCCCGGCCGAACTTATACCATGTACAACAAACACCACCATTCCTACTACGCGACTCTTCACCATAACGAAGAAGACGGTGAGTACCTACCGCTGAAACTTTTGTACATAGTCTAACAAAAGAATATTCTAGTTACCATGGAACACCGATTGCGCCAAGGAGGCGTTCGTCAGCAGGTGAGTCACAGTCAAAGGAAACTCCCGCTGGGCGTCGTCTCACCAGCTCTTAATTCCCAAAGTGGATATTCCACCACGCACCCATTGCTCAGGCGGACAATACGTTGTCATGGACAATTCGATCAGTAAGCAGTGGCAAGTATTTGTGCGCCGGAGACGGAGAGCAAGGCAAGATCAAGGCGTACAAAACTTCGACTCCAACTTTGTGGTGCATTCGTCATGTCAAGGGTCACGACTCCGAATTCCGGTGAGCTATAAGTGTCAGATACCTCCTCCGTCTTCTGACCACGCCTGTGATTCCAACTTGTCAATTTTGATCTTATAGGATTCATCCCCACAATGAGTCTCCCCAAGACAAAGAACCGGTCATTTCGGTCAGTTGGCTATTTTTCAGACGTGGAGAGGCGATCAAAGTGTATTCACCGCACGGCAAAACGGATGAAATTTGGGTCATGGAGGAGTGTAATTGATCGAGGCTCCAATGCGAACGTTTAGGGGCAAGATCCGTAGCGATGCTGTCCTCACGGCGCGGCCAGTCCCGCGACTCCTGGAGTTTTGCCAGATTATATTCGTGTAGTATTCAACAATTCCTAAGCACAGACTGAACGTGTATCCTTGTTGAGAAGCAGACTTCATGATTCACCCATGGACTTGAGGTTGACATAACGAGATCCGGCCAATAACGAGGTTGTGTATACCACCTGATGGAGTGTTGTTGTTCGGCGATCAGAAGGAGTTGCTTGTGCGATAAGCTTAATCATACAAGCCTTGCCTTGCTTCGCTACGGCAGTAGGATCCAGGTATGAGGCTCTGGTTTGTTTGCTCCAATGTTGACTGGCTTCGAATATGACAAAATCCATTGATCTTGAGGATATAGTTCGGTTTCTGAGTTGCTCGAGGTACTATACATCGTGATTCATGTAGACCAGACTGCCCCAACTCTCATTCTCTATTGTAAGGTATCGCTAACGGTAAGCTCGAAAGCTGCACACCAACTAAAATTCAGGTATTTCTTACTACGCCAATAGATGAAATTAAAGTGAGTGGCATTGCCTTCAGCTAGCCTCTCGGCGCCTTCTCTGACCTCTGAAAGCCGGCGTCGCAATGGCCAGACACCGTTAGCACACGCCATTGATGTACTCAGACCGGGGTCCGTAATAATACGCTCGCAGGCTCACTGACTGACATTGTATTAAGTTAAGCTCTGAACACAGTAAACATTGAATATTGGGCCCTTCCTATGATACTGAGGGCAAAGCGAGAACAATTACCGGTATCACAGAATGCAGAACGGGCCAAGTTGGAAAGAGGTCCAAGGGGCAGCTGCTAAGACATAAAAAAAAAAGTAAAACTGATTGAGGACCTATCTTTCAAAATACTTAGGGATAGGATCAACATGGCTTCAATAGAAATATCTGTAATATCTAACATCAGCCACTCTGCGGCTGGTAAATCCTCGGAAGATTTTGTTCGAAGGGCTAGAACAGCCATCAATATCCCAGTCGTTCCAGATGTTCATGTGCAGGCCTCGGATGAAGTTATGTCGACAGCTCTCGCGGAAATACATGTCGCCAAAGCACAAGTCTCTTTTCCTCTCCGAATGAAGTGCAATCGGCCTCCCATCCTTCAGGTAAGGGCAATTGATCTGGCATGTGACGGATTGGGGTTGTAAATGTTTGCAGGACGATTGGTCGCTTTGCATAACCTCCAGATTATCTGTGACTGAAAGTGCTCTAGGAGCAAGGTGGGCCTCGGACATTCGAGAATTTGGAAGCTTGTGTACAAGGAAGATGGGGATTACCGACGGCCTTCATTCTGCCGCCACCGTCATTCCGACCAACTCCGTCAAAGCCACTGTGCTCAACTTGAACTGCTCAATTCTGCTGGGACACCACTCCAACATAGACATTGATGACTCGCTGTTTTGAAAGGCAGGTTTTTGCAAGCATCAGATCCAGAAGCAAGAATGATTCTGGGATAAGTGAATGTCATTTAGCAGCAGAGACTAGAGCACGGCGGATGGCCATATCCAATGTCTATGGGGACAAACGAATGCATAGTCATAGTCATAAACTGCAAGTGTTTAACCTTGAGCACCCTCGGCTAAATGCCTCGGCAATCACGATTCTGACGGCGCTGCAGAGTCCAGACGATCTTCGGCTCGGACCCGACGAATCAACCTTGAACATTTAAGCATGCACCAGTCAGACTACTCTGCAGAACTCCCGATGATAAGGAAATTCTTGAAGTTACAAGTCCAGATATGCGACACCGAGGCTTAGCAGCGTGAGCTCTCAACCGTGCGAATTTCCTCGATTTCTTTTCTTTAGGGATCAGCACGGCCTCCAGAAAACTAATCCACAAGGATCGCCCGTGAGTAGGCATTGTGAAATTTACGAGACACTCGTGAAGGGGCATACCAACAGGAAGACCGGTGGGCGATTAATATAGTATTGATACACAGCGATGTCTTTGGTATGTTTGTCTGTGCCTGGCTTACTACGCCACTTGCGTTTGTTCACACTGTTGTCTCCCTCGCTTCTTTGCTCGTTGCTGCCTGGTGCAGACCGTGTTCGGCGTCTCCGGCTACATCACAACAGCTGCCGTCGTCGCTTCCAACAACAACGCCGACAGCCCATATGGCCAAAAAGTTAGGCATCCAACGCCGCTCCCCATTGCCCGGGGAGGCAGCCATGGATGCGACGACTCCCAGGACTCCCAACTTTACGGTTCAGCAACCATGTTTACACCCAGTACAACTTAACGACGATCTTCCAACTGTGCTAAGGCGATTCTACCGGTAGGAACAGGTACTATACTCCGGCGCTAATCTTGCTTCTGGTAAACACAAAATCCATCTGAAACCCGCTCCCCTCTCAAACCAACTAAATTCTGCCAGTCGTATACCTGTCGGTCTCGTCGCAGGCATATCTATATTTGGTGCATCTCCTCTACTGACATTCGTCCTTCTGGCACTGTTTTGACTCGCTAAAAGACTGTTGGACTCCAATTCATACGCCGCAAGTCTACAATGGAAGTTGATGCCCAAAGGTATGTCCCCAACAACTTTGTGATCTTGCTCCATGCCAGTTTGACGTCAACGCCGGAACGTTTGCCAACAGTGGTTTCAGGGAGGTAAGCATCTATTCACCCAGGCTGTATCACAATATGTCCCGCTAATGAAATCAACGACTCTTGCCTCCTCATTTCGGGTTCTACGTGCCCGTTCGGAAGAATTGATCGGGGCGCACTCAATACAAGCCATAAACAGGCCACCAGCGTCCATGTACCAAATACGATAGAAACGTTTCTACGCGTGCTAAACATGAGGTGATTATCGTACAGATCTCCCTTCACCCTTCACTATAAGGAAATATCCGAGCGACAACGGGCGTCACACTTAATCACCCGCCCCGTGTGTACATCGAGGTTCATTTCCCGGTAGGGGGCACGTTCCGGGAACAACAGCTGACAACTTCGGCGCTTCATGTGGATGCTATATCAAGACTAGCTACTCTGTCCCTTCCTTCTCCTTGAACAAATCCCGAATGAGCTTACAGTCTCTGTACAATGGCAGATAATACTATCAAATCGCCCATCAAGCTTTCGGACAAGGTACATTCTCTCACCGCAAATCGTCATGATTGATGCTTAATGTACTTGTACAGGATGTGCTCATTGCGTCAGTATCCTTCCCGCTCACCGAATATGCTCCATGGTTGCTCACTCACCTGATCAACTTCCGTTACCAGCGTCATGGGCTTGACCGGGAGCGGCAAATCTTCCGTAGGTCCCCCGTATCATCTCATTTTATCAGCGACTCATTCAGCTACCTTGGACTTGTCGATAGTTCATCAACCTAGCCACCCAATCGCCCAACAAACTCCAAGTTGGACACTCTATCCAGTCGTGCACGGATGTGGTTGAACGCGCGGACACGTTCGACCTAGAGGGTCGTCGAATCGTCCTGTTCGATACTCCGGGTTTCGACGATACGAATAAGAGTGAAACTGAGATCCTTAGGATCATCGCGTTTGAACTGGAGAAGCAGTACGTGGTCATTCATACACGAACCAGTAGCCGGTTATTCATGACCGTGAATTCCGTTCCTCCAGATACCGCAAGGGCCAAACTCTCCACGGAATCATCTACGTCCACCGAATCTCGGACCTCCGTGTCGGCGGCCTCGCCAAGACCAACTTTTCCATCTTCCGCAAGTTATGCGGAGACTCCTCCCTCCAAAACGTCATCATATTGACCAATATGTGGTCTCGCCTCCCCTCAGAGCTCGAAGGTCGTCGTCGAGCTGCTGAGCTCGCCAGTCTCGACGATTTCTTCAAACCGGCGATCGCGAAAGGCGCCGTGATGATGCACCATATGCAGGATACAGTGGAAAGTGCGCATGGAATTCTACGTCAGATCCTGAAGAACCATCCGATGCCGTTGTCGATCCAGACAGAAATAGTCGACCAGCACAAGAACATCACTGAAACAGGTGCGGGGATGGCTCTCGACGAGAAGCTGGCACAACTCGTTCAGCAATACGAACGAAAGTTGAAAGAGCAATTCGAGGCTGCGGAACAGGCGAGGCGCGAGAGAGACGAAGAAACACGTAAGGAGCAGCTCGAAGAGGCTGAAAGGGTTCGTCGACTGGTGGAGAAGTTGGAGGAGGATAGACGTAACCAAGCGAAGCAGTACCAGTTGCTCCGCGAGCAATTCGTGGAAGCTGAGCGCAAACGCGAGCAAGCTATGCGTGAGGCGGAAGAGAGGGGTCGGAGAGATATCCAGGCACTGGAAGATAACTTGCTCCAGGAGGTAGAAGCCAAGCCACGAGGCCGAACGTGGGAGACGGCGGACCTGGAGGAGATGATGGGGAACATGAAGATATCTCCCGACTCCCCAGGCGGTACCACGATGAGGCATGGTACCATTGTCTCTGGCCGCTCTTATGCAATGTTTAATGGCGAACACGAATCCTACTACGCGACTCTCGACCAGAATGAGGAATATCGTGAGTACTTGCCGCTAAAGCTCTTTGTACTGAGCCTCATGAAAGAAACCTCTAGTTACCGCGGAATCCCGATTGCGTCAGCGCAGAACTCGTCAGCAGGTGAGTCAAAAGAAACTCCCGCAGGGCGCCGTCTCACCGACTCTGACCCCTTAAAGTGGACATTCCACTGCAAAGGCAGCACCCTACCTTCCGACTCACGCTCCAAGAACCTATGGGCAATTCAATCAGTAAGCAGCGGTAAATACTTGTGCCGCACGAGTCAAGGCGAGATCAAGGCGTGCAAAACTTCGTCCCCCACAGTATGGCGTACGAGTAGAATCGGTACTCATGGTCATAACTCCCATTTCCGGTGAGCTTTAAGCGTCATATATCTCCTCCATCGTCTGAAAAGGACCGTGTTTCCAACATACTAATTCTGACTGGTTTCGATCTTATAGAATTTATTATCACGAGACGTCTACCCGAAGCAAATCAGACCCAAAGGTTCTCGTCTACCGTGGACCCGGCCAGAGCGGAGATAGGATCGAAGTAGACCAACGGCTCCGCAATGAAGATGAGATTTGGATCCTGGAAGGGTGTGATTGACCACGACTTCACCATGAACGTCTAGCGGAGAACGAGGTTTGAGTGAAACAGTATATATACCGTCGATACTATGCCAATTATGTGTATATGAAGAAATGACACACTGTATGTATTATCAGTGACTTCCGGGGAAATACTCCTCAAGTATCGCCGTGTAGGTTTTGTGAGGTTTACGGGGCACACTGGCGAACGACTCATCGATTGATACCACAAACGGAAGAAAGGATCTGTTCGACAAACTTGGCGGGAGGCTTTAATTAGATCGCCGTGTTTGACTAAATTGGTGAAAGAGTGTCGGGGTGTGATGATAACGGTTTCGATAATATTCCAAGATTATAGAATAAGAGACGCCACCTACACGAACATGATCGGTTCACATTATATAATCAACGCGATCCGAAGCAGCAGTGGCCCTGATACTACTCTCCAACCCCGCAGACGACGGAGACCGGCCCTCCACAGCCGACAACACAAACCACAGCCCAACGCATAGGAATCCGAAGGCAACCAAAAACCGAATGGAAGGCCCGGCTCCCGAGTTCTATGTGGTATTAGGAGGCCCTTGAGCCCCGGCCTTGTCAATTTCTTCGATTTCTTCTGGGTTGAGCGAGGCTGATTCCGACGGAGATTTGTTAGCGAGAGCACTCAAACCCGAGAAAGTAGAGAAAGAGAAAAGAGAGGACAGTGTGACGTGCGTAGATCCCCGACGGCCAGATACTCTTGAGGTGCTTATTCGAGCTTGTCCTGAATAGATGGTTCAAGTTTGAATTGACGGGCACGCAGAGGAGAACCAGGGCACCACTAACGTGACGATGACAGCGCCTTTAGCTTTCACCCATAAGAAAATGACTTGCGTAGGGGTGGTGCCTAGTCGTTCGGCCGCCTTCCCGATCGGTGCATCGACGGGTCCACCGGGGTACGCGGTGATATATTAGAAAATGTGAGTTAACAATTGGAATACATCAGTGGCTAGTATGGATGAACACGCACGCACTTCCATAGGCTTCGGTGACGATGCCGTGGTTTGCTTGGTACTCCAACAGAGGTTTTAGTTGGTTGTAGTTGTATCGTAGACATATTTAGCAAATTCAGGAGCTAGTTTATCGTGCTCCAAATAGTAGTGAATAGCCTCCAGTGGCTTGGTGACATACTACGCAGAGGTCATGCCATCATGAAAGGTGTCTACCTGCGCTNAAAAATAGTCGTCTCCTCTCCACTAAATCACTGAGACCCTGGCATTCAAACACTACGTGAACCTCAGACTCTGTTTGCGCGCCACAATACCTGCAAGGGCGGCAGTTGACAACCGTTGGAGACCATTACAACTGCGAAAAGGCAAGAATCTGCACGCCCACAGGCATGCAAATTTCAAGCAGAACTCGACAAATTGACCAGATACTTCACAAGCTAACATTCTACGAGTACACTCGAGTTGTAGTCTCGGATCTTGAAGCCATAGCGAAGCCAGGCAAGACTTGTCACCCTTACGAATTCGCCCTCTGTGGACGAGTCTGGCAATGTTGCGTGGTCTGACTAGTAGACGATGGTGAAAGGCTGCTGTGCGTGTGCTGGGATTTTCAAAAGCCTTTGGAAGCCATCTAGAATCCCTTGTCGTGACGCCTCAGTATTTCGCGAGATGTTGACGATGTTTTTTTCGGGGACTTGTAGATCAGTTTTCAGGTGCCTGCCAATAACATCGGAGTCGCTGACAGTAGTTTCGAGGACTTCGTAGTCTGGGCACTGGTACTGACCGATCCCAATGACAAGGGCGTACGTATTGGAGGTCTAGGCAATAAATAAGCGCTGATGATGATTTTAGGTCAATACAACCTACGCTCATGGGGGATAAATCAGATGGGACAGAGGGGACAGAGGGACGGAAGAGGGAGGAACAACTAGTCTTAGTCGAGGTTTAAATGAAAAGTATGCAATGCCAGTTCCGAGATGAGCGGCTAAATATGAGTGGCTCATCAGAGGGAAAATGCTCTCATCCGCCTTATGACCTGCTTTTTAGCCCGATACAAGACTGGTGAACTCCGATTCGTACGGCGCAAAGATTTGTCCCCCTTTGTGATCTTTGCTCCAAGCCGGTCTGACCTCGCTGGAACATCTCTCAGTCGAATACCAAAATGCCCCGCTAATAATCGCGAAATCAATAGCCATAGCTGTCTCATGTCGGCCTCTATGGACGAATCGATTGCAAGGATCGCACCACGAGTCATATTCAATAGAAGCCACAAACAGGTCAGTGCACCTGTTCCAAATACAATACATGTGCAAGCAATTTCCTACGCGTGCTAAACATGAGGCTCGTACAGCACTGACTTGAACACTACCCGCCCTTTTATCTTTTTCTTCTCCTCACTCAGACCTCTAACGAGCTAACGGTTTCTCAAGAATGGGATTTGTCAAATGGAAGGCTAAAGATACACACAAGGTACGCCGCTTTCAACGATCATCTTCCGTGATACTCAAGGAGCTCGTACAGAACGTGTTCATTGCGTCAGTCTCTCTCTCGCTTGTTAATTATCCGTGTTTGCTCACTCACCGGGGCGATGTTCCACTACCAGCGTAATGGGCTTGACTGGGAGTGGAAAATCTACTGTAAGTCTCCTCATTTTTTCTGTCATCACTCGCAGTAGCTCATTGCACCACCTTATACTCACTGCGCTTACCCCTGGTTGACAGTTCATCAACCTAGCCACCCAGTCGTCCAAAAAGCTCAGAGTTAGGGACTCGAACCTTTCCTGCACGGATGAGTTGAAATTCGCAGACCCGTTCTATTTGGACGGTTACCGAATATTCTTGTTCGATGCTCCAAGTTTCGACAATACGAACAAGTCTGAAATTGAAATACTCGGGATCATCGCGTCTATCCTAGAGAAACAGTACGTGTTCGTTCATGCATGAAACCGCAAGAGTCGCCAGCTGTTCGTAGATCTGAATTCCCTTCCTGCAGATACCGCAGAGGTTTAACCCTTCATGGAATCATCTACGTCCACCGAATCGACCTCCATATCAGCGGCCTCGCCAAAACGGACTTTGACATCTTCTGCAAGTTATGCGGAGACTCTTCCCTCCGAAACGCCGTCATAATGACCAACATGTGGTCCCGCCTCCCCTCAGAGTTCGAAGGCCTTCGTCAAGCTACTGATCTCGCCAGTCTCGACGATCTCTTCGAACCGGCGACCGCCAAGGGCGCTGTGATGATGTATCATATGCAGGATACAGTGGAGAGTGCACATGAAATTATACGCCAGATCCTGAAGAACCATCCGATGCCGTTGTCGATCCAGACAGAAATAGTCGACCAGGACAAGCATATCACCGAAACGGGTGTGGGGATGGCTGTCTACAAGAATCCGGTGCTACTCTTTCGACAACAGGAGCTGACAGAGCGTTTAGAGGTAGCAGAAGAGGCAAGGAAGGAGGCGCTTGAGGAAGCCGAGCAAGTTCGTCAACTGCTGAAGAAGTTGGAGGAGGAGAAACGCAACCAAACGAGGCAGCACCAGTTTCTCCAAGAGCAATTGGCTCAATCCGAAAGGAAATGCGAGCAAGCTATGTGTGAGGCGGAGTGAGGCAAAAGAGAGAGGTCGGAGAGACGCTCAGGCAGCTGAAGATAGGCGGCAACAGGAGGTACGGGCAGTTACGCAAGAGGGCGATGAGCGAGTGCGTCAACTCCTAGAGAAATGGGAGGAGGAAAGAGGCGACCATACGAGGCGGTACCAGTTGCTCCAAGAGCAATTCGCCGAAGTCGAAAGGAAGCACGAGCAAGCTATTCGTGACGCAGAAGAGAGAAACCGAAGAGAGGCTCAGGCAGCTGAAGCTAGGCGGCGCCAGGAGCTAGAGGCCGCCGAAAGACGTCGAGCGCAGGAGATGGCGGACTTGGAGGACATAGTGAAGGACAGGATGAAGGACAGGATGATGCCACCCGATTTCCCAGGCTTCAGGCATGGTTGCATCGTCTCCGGCCGGTCTTATGCCATGTTCAACAAGGTAGACAATTCTTACTACGCGACTGTTGACGAGAAGACGGAACACAGTGAGTACTCACCACTGAAGCTCTTTATGAATGCTGTCGAAAGGAAACTCTAGTTATCATGGAATCCCGATTGGATCAACAGTCGAGAGCTCGTCAGCAGGTGAGCTATTGCCAACGGAAATTCCCACTTGACAATCGACTCTGACTACCCAAAGTGGAGATTCAAGAGCCATAGCCACCAAGGTGACGCAACGATATGGACAATTCAATCAGCGAGCAGCAGCAAGTATCTCTGCGCCCAAGATCCAGCGGGGCGGCTCAAGGCATGCGAAACTTCGTCTCCATCATTATGGCGCACTAGTAAAGTCTCTGGTCGCCAGTTTCGGTGAGCTTTAAGCGCCCGGCAGGTCATCCAGCTTCTGACCAGGGCTGTGATTCGAACTTTCCAACTGGTTTTGATCTCCTAGATTTCATCTTCACAATGCCTTGCCAGGCTACGGAGACAGACTCGTCCTTGCGGTCTCCGAAGGACGTGCCAAGAGTGGAGATGTGATCGATATGTTCTCTCAGCTGGACGATCAGCGTGAGATTTGGGTCATGGAGGAGTGAAACTGATCAAGACTACCTTTATCACGTTTACTTGAGAATGACGCCTGACTGAATGAGTATGTGTATCGCGAGTAAGATGGCGGTAGCTTGAAAGTATTCTAGGAAGTGATTCACCGTATGCATTTCGTACCGTTGACGATCTTCGGCGACCTACCTCGAACGTTTAAACCAGATATCGGCCTTGGGTAAGCTTTGTATTTGGGGGCACTCAGAGGACGTACCAACAGGGACGATCCCAGAGCGACTTGTGTAGTGATCCCTAAAGGTGCCTTTCTTGAAGGGATATCGAAAGGGCCCTTCGGTGATAAGACCAAGAACAGGCGGAGCGCATGATAGTATCAGCCATATTAATATGAGTGGACACCTGTTATTAATATTCCAATAACAGCCCAGACTAATATGACGATATAGTTGCTTCAATCGAACAACTCAGCGGCTAGTATTTGCAAACGGGAGAAAGGATCAACCTGTTCGACGGACTGGGGATATTTGGATCGAAATTAACTTGAACAAGTATCGTGGGTGCGATGATGACGGTTTCGATATATTTCAAGACGATATAATCGGCAAGACACACCGAATATGTACCATAGCCACCTCCGGCCCTCCGAGACGGCGAACCACGACGCGACCGCTTCACATTTGAAATGAACGCGATCAGAAGTAGTAGCATTAGTCGCGCTAGCAGCCCTTATACCGCTCTCCCTYCCCCCCTGACGACCTGACAACGCAAAACGTATAGGACTCTGAAGGTGAGCAAAAAGCCGAATGGAGGGCCTGAGCCTGCTCAGCAAATGCGTTCTATGCAGTATTAGGGGGCCCTTGAGCCCCGGCATTGTCAATTTCTTCGATTTCTTCTGAGGTGAGCGGGGCTGTTTCCGATGGAGATCGGTTAGCAAGATGACCATACCCAAGAAAGCGGAGAAAGAGAAAAGAGGGGACAGTGACGTACGTAGATCCCCGACGGCCAGATACTCTTCGAGGTGCTTCTTATTCGAGCTTGTCCTGAATAGACGGTTCACGTTTGAATTGACGGGCACGCAGAGGAGACTCAAGGCATCACTAACGTGACGATGACAGCGCCTTTAGCTTTCACCCACAAGAAAATGACTTGGGTGGGCGTGATTCCCAGTCGTTCGGCTGCCTGCTTGATAGGCGCATCGACAGGGCCTCCGGGGTACGTGGTGATAGGACTGTTAGAAAATGTGGGGTTCAGTTTACAAATGAAATACATCAGCGGCGAGAATGGGTATGGCGCACGCAAGACTTCCATAGGCTTCGGTGACGATGCCGTGGCTTGCTTGGTACTCTAACAGTGGTTTTAGTTGGGTGTAGTTGTACGGATGGAAGCGGATCTAGCGAGAGGTCATCATTATTCATATATGGGCAATGAATCACCGATTTAAGGTTAAATACCTGATTGACTGCAGGGATCACTTTGGCATGCTTGAGAAGGGTTTGGAGCTCCTCGATACCAAAATTGCTAACCCCAATGCTCCTTCAGACAAGACGGATTCGATATCAGCCGTGCGCAATACATACAACAGGTCGGACGGAACGAACTTTGCAAGACCCTCTTCTTGGATCTTCTCAAACGCGGTCCATGCACCGACATAATCTCCTCGAGGGGCGTGGATGAGGTACAGGTCGAGGTACTTTACACCAATCTAATGACGAAGGCGTTTTACCAGCTGTAAGTCCCACGCAAGGACACGCTGGAAGTCAAGTCAAAAACGCACCTTCCTCAAACTGTCTTCCAACGCCTTGCGAGGCGTCTCGTGTGGAAGGCCATACTTGGAGGTGATGTAGAGAGTTGAGGGCTCTAAGCCGCTCTCCCTAATGGCACGCCCGACGCTCTCTTCGTTCCGATAGTCTGGGAGTCACATAAATATATCAGGAGTGCGTAGCACGAGGAAGTAACTGAGACGGACGCTGCGCAGTGTCGATATGTGAGAATCCGGCTTCTATGGCTTGTTCGATGTAGGTGTGTATATCCTTGCCCTTATTTACGCTACCTGAGCCAAAAGCAATGGAGGGTATCTGAAAAAATAAAATAAGAATTACGTCAAAACCATGTTATAAACGCTCACCTTGTGACCATCGTTCAATTGGATATCTGAGAAGGGCATTTGTGGGCTGCGCAGATGGTGGTGGTGGTCAGGGTCAGGACCGTGGGCTTGATCGCACTGCGCAAGACTTCTTGCAATGATCGCAGTGAGCTATATACCCTTTTGCTTGCAATTGTAGTATGACGTGCGATTGGCCAAACTTTGGGAAAAGAGGCAATTCAAGGAAAGCCATCCGAGAGTCTGACGCCATATAGACGCCCTCCCAGGAAGGAAAGGGAATACACCCTTGGACTCAAATACCGAGCACCCCACTGCGTCGAGGGTATTCTTCACGAGTATCGTCGACTTTTTGAGATGCTTGGGATGAATTGCCTTTCTTGAGGACTCGGATGCGGCGGAACTTGAAGAGAAACAAATGTGTGTTGTGGTATGTTTGTCCGTGCCTGGCCCTGGCCTGCAGTCCTAGGCCTGTCGCTCTTGTTCGTTGCGCATCTGCACTGTTGAGTTTGTCTCCCTCGCCTCTTTGCTCATCGCTGCCTGGTGCAGACCGTGCTCAACGTCATCAACCAGCATGGCCACAACGACGACAATAGCTGCCGTCGTCGCTTCCAACAACAATGCCAACGGTCCATATGGCCAACAGGCTAGACGTCCAACCCCGCTCCCGCTACCCGAGGACGACGATCACCTCCCCCGCCTCAATGGACGTCCCCGGAGCCTGACAGTAGGCTCGGAGGATTCTGATACTGAAGATTCTCCAGAACTGTCAGCTATAGATTCCTCCGCTGCACTTATCCTTGTCCACGACGACCCCCATGATTCCCAACAATTCGGCTTTTCAGACGAGGACGATGGAGACGAGGATGACGACATTGTCAGTCCAATATTCGAGATAAGGAGGACAACCATCCCGGCCCTACCACCACGCACCGTCTTCCTCTATCTACTCGCCCCATTCCTCAAGTTTGGAGCGCTGAACATTCTACCTGCCGCGGACCGTCTGGACCTCAAATTTGGGCTGCCCGCACTCTTCCTATCCGCCATATGCACCGCGTTCTCAAGGCAGATATGGTACATGCTCGCACGATATTTGCGCAAGGCCGAGGTCCCAGAAGTCTTGTGCGATACCTTTGCTAAAGCGAGAGGCAAGGAAAAGCAGAGGAACTTTATTAGGTTAAGCGTAAAAGTCGGGACGGCCGTTGCTAGCTCCCTTCTTGCTATTCTTTATCTCCATGGTATGTCGTTCATCTTCTATGAGCTTCCAGCGCCTGACCAGAGATGCCTAGAATCCGTCCGCGTGCTTCTTCCCTTCCTCCCAACATCCAATCTTCTTCAACTCCTCATCGTCGTCATATGCGGCTTTGTGGTCTTCTTCCTCTCATATGCGCAATCCCTATCGTCGAAGCGAGTTATCTTCGCCTCATGGTTATCCATCTTCGCCTACCTGGCGTGGTTCATATGCGCCATCTATGCCCATGCAAAGGGCTTCCTATTTGATGGTGGTTCATCCAGCTCACCGCCCTCTGGTTGGAAAGGCATCTGTCAGTACGCTTATACCTATTCTCGTATGCTTGCGCTGATGTAGAATCTTAGTTGTCATCGCTTTCACCTTTGCCACATCCTCCACTCTCCCTCTCTACGCCTCCCTCAAAAGTGGGATCAATCCCGTCACGACTGCCAAGACACCCCGGTCACGGTCGTTCCGCTTCCTCTCTTTCGCATCCATCTTCTGCGCTATCCTCTTCCTTCTCCCTCTTGTTATCTTTGCGGCTCGGCCGAACATCCCTGCAGCTGTGAGTATTCCTTCCCCCCCTCATCCACCTTCCTACATGCCGAGTGTTGATTTGGTTCAGCGCTCACATTCTCCCCAGATATCTCCTCGGGCTATGAGCTTGTCAAGTCCCAGTGTCCTTTCACCTTCTCTCCCTCTGCCGAAAGATCCAACGCCGCAATCGATCCAAACGGCCCTCGCAGCCCTCTCAGCCTCAACCCTCCTTTTGGGAGTTGCTCAACCGCTGCTTACAATCCCCACCCTACCGATTCGCGTCGTGCGCACGAATATTAACCTCACACGGGTGGTTATCGCCCCAGCGATCATTATCTTCTCGCTGGGGCTTTCCCTCGTCTCGTCTTCGGCATTTACAGCCCAATTCGTCTATGTTCTGACTGCGGTGGTTTTGGCCATCAGTCTCGTCAGCACATACGTTTTCCCATGCGTTATGCACATCTGCGTGCACAATTTCAAGAGGCCCTTGGCTATCGTCATGCCGAGGACACCTATGCTGCCTACACCTGCTTCGCCCGCCGTTGGCGGCGGTAGTGGTAGTGGAAGCGGAGGCCTTTCACCCAACGTAGATAACCGAACGGACGAACTCCTGCAGAGGAAGGAGAGGGCGCTGCAGAGGAAGCAGTTTAGGAAGAGGATTGTTTGGGATTTGGGTGTTTGGGTGCAGCTTGGGTTGTGTGCGGTGGGTCTTGTGTTGGCTGGGTCGAGTTTGGTGCAGCGGTGATGGACGGTTCTCCCGATCATTTTCTCATCTCTCATCCGCTGGATACTNCGTGCACATCATTACTATACTTCTTTGCATCTGGGCGTTCTTTTTTTTCTTTTTTTTTTTTTGTCTCTTTTTACCCCAGATCGNAGCCGAGCTGCTTACTGGTTGTACCGGTTAGAAGTGTACCACTGTCTTTTCCTGCCTTTTTCTTCTATTCACTCCTTTTGGTCAAAGTGTACATACTTGATAGGTACGATTCTAGCGGGCTGATCTATGTCCCTATCTGTAGTATATCTTTTTTTTTTGTGTATTTTATCGTTGTATCTATCGCGTCATTTCTAGCSCCCCCTCTCCTTTCCTTCTCGTTTCTCAGTCGCTGGCCTTTTCTGGTATCAGGCTTTGCTGGGACGGATGACTTTTTTACTATTGTTTCGGTAGTAGGTAGGATAGTAGAGTAGTATCTAGGGATGGTGATCTCAACGATGACCTTTTCTTCTTCCTCTTTTCTCCGTTCGTTCATTCGCTCAGTCGGTTACGCCTTGATTTTATGGTACCTTGACAATTGGGTTGGCTGGCCCGAGTGTTTGCGTACTAACCCCGACAGCGTCTTCAAACGGCTTGCAGCAGGTTCCCCTGGATGTCTTAAACGTCAAGCAGACGCTCTGAAATCTGTCTGGAGAGGTGAGTGTATTGATATTAGTACAGTGTCCTATACAGTGCTAATTAACAAGACTATGAATCAGTGGAATTAAATGAGCAAGAAAGAGGTCGCGCACGGTTAGATCCAAGAGAAAGACATTACATTACGCATCACAAGAAAAGAGAGATGAACCCGTCGTCGAAGATACCAAAAAATCGCTACCAGCCCAGAGCTGGCCTACATCCCAGTCCCGGCAAACCCCCCATCCTCAAAATACTCACTCAACCTCTCCTCAACCCTCCTAATAACCTCCAAGATACACTTCTTCGCGCTAATTCTGCAGTCATTATGCATATACGCTGCGCTTCCCCACCTCTCGTATTCCTTCAAAATCGCTCTAAGCCTCCCCAAAACGTCTGCGGCGCACAGAGATAAGACCGCATCGCATTTGGTTTTCTCTTTCCAGAATTCCAACCACGCCTGTGTACACCCGTGCTGGTGCCAGGTGGTGGAGCAGCTGGAGGCGTGGTCGAAGGAGGGCGGCGTTTGGCGGACGTGGTCCCACGTCAACGAAAGGCGGTAGTACCCGGAGAGGAGGCGGATCTGTTGTGCTGGGGTGATAGGGAGGGAGATCCTATTAGATGCGCCTGTGGAGGAGGGAGAGCTCGAGTGAGGGATACTGGACAGCGAGGAGAAGGACGACGAGGCGGAGGAGGTGGCGGAGGAGGTGGCAGAGGAGGCAGGGGATGCTGATGCAGCGAGCGCTGTTGGTGCAATTCCGCTCCCGAGTGCAGCGAGCGGGGCGACGGCGTTGGCCATGGCGCCTATGATCAAATTCTGGTTGGACGCTGCCGAGATACTTGTTCCTCCGCCGCTACTCGATGCTGAGGACGAAGATGAAGATCCTCCGAGATTCAGGTTCATCTGTAGCGGTTTGACGATAACGGCTTTGTGCATGACTTGGAGGTAGGCAGCTCCTCGGAGTGTTTGGAGGCCGAGCTCGTCGGAGAGGGTCATGGCGAGATAGGCGTAATGCAGAGAGGTCGACATGAGCTCTCGAAGGAAGTTGACCATCGTGTTCAGGAGGGGCTCGTGTCCGCATAGCTGAGCTAGCGAAATGAGTCTTGTGAGGTTTGCGGTGTTTTCTTCAGTGGTGAAGTCATCCGAGTCCCCGGATTGTGATGGGGATTTGTAGACGTAGTGTGTTGGGCTCGGGATGGAGCTAAGGATGGGAGAGGGTTTGAGGTTAACGTAGTCCTGGATGGCTTTGAGAGCCCATGTTTCGAGAGATCTGAAGGCGTATTTGTTCGAAATTCGTGCGATGCTGATGAGTTGCACTAGGTTCGCCGTTGGTGTTGTCAGAACCTGGAGCTCTGGTGGTCTGCAAGTATAAAGTATTCATCAACCAGCTGAGCACAATTTGATCTCTTGGAAGCAATGACATACAATGCATACAATGCCCAGAGGAAGTGTCTGAACTCAAACGCCTTCTCACCATGAAGAGTGATAGGGTTATCGTCAGACTTGCCTTCCCGGTGATCGCCTTGAGGAAGAGCGAACATCGTCCCGAACGTTGACCCATCTCTGCTCAAGATCGACCGATGGACCTAGCAGACGTGCAAGAGCTGTAAGCCTGCCAGCAGAGTGAGTCTCTCAATTCCAGAGCTCACGTTGAAGAGAGTATCCTCTACGAGGAGTATACAGCTCCCATCCTCAAAATAATACTTGTCGTCTCGCGTCCACGGGTGTCCAGGTGCCGGGCCTATGGCTCCATCGTGGTTGGGAGAGGCCATAAGATATTTATGGACGCGTTGGAATTGAGTTCAGCGGGACGCCCGATGATCTAATCGTTTGTCTAGTTGTCCTAATGAGATCATCCAACATGCTGAAATGAATTCAAAGCTCACGTACGTACCTTCCTGTGGCGGCTACAGCTGTCGGTATGGATGAGACTGTGATGGCTGGTGGAGAAACGTTGCAGGCAGATGATTCTGGCGTGCTGCTGCACCTTTCGGCCCAAGAAGCCGACGGCCAGGGCCTTGAGACACGAGATGGTTATGGCTGTCTAGTGTCCACGTGGTGATATCGGTGCTATAGTGTAGTGGTTATCACTCGGGATTTTGATCACTGAATTCCCGAAACCCAGGTTCGAACCCTGGTAGCACCTCCACCTTTTTGCGGCATTCCTTTTTGGCAAGGTCGTCCTTTCCTCAGTATTACATGAATATGGTTTGCGATATCCAGAACGTGTACAGTATAATGCCAAAGGTGTAGATTACATGGAGTGTCAATGCTACCGTCTAACCCGTCCATTTCGTGTCCGTTTACCCCCAACGACCGTACCCTCACTCGTACTCCCCTCACCGTTACCTGCGGACTTTGACACCGCTGAAGTAAATTTCGGCTGCGAAAAGACGTTGGTCCCGCTCGAGGATAACAGAGCTAATCCATGGTCATCCGTCAAAAAAGTATCCGCATTCGCTCCAATAGTCGAAGCGAACGATGCACTGGGACTGCCCCCTGGTGTCGAAGCTGTCAATTGGGACAAGCCTGAGCCTGCAACGCTGGGAGGGAGGATTTTTCTGAGGGAGTCTGGTTTCTTGCCATAGTTGTTCCAAGGTCCGTTGGCTATAGGTGCAGTTGACCTTGGGAGCGGGGTTGGTGAGGTTTTAGTAGGAGTGGTAGGAACGCCAGATAGTCCAGCCTGATGTTGGGATGAGCTTGGGGTCAAGGTGAACCCAGGACTCATCATGCTGCGCATAATTCTGTCAATGTCCGTTGTAGGAGCCTGGTACTCCAGCCCTATTTGAGACCCCTTCATCATTGCCCGTTCGTAGATCTCCTCTTCGTCTAGCCGTTTCATCTCTGCGCGGAGGTTGGCCAGGATCCGCTCGAATAGGGCTTCAGAGACAAAGGTCTATGAGAATAAGAGGGCAGGAGTGTAGGTGTGGACATACCTTGCTCAGCCTCCCCACCCTGCCCTCTCGCTTTATCCGTAATGAGTACATCCTTGTCCGCCCTCTCCTCCTCAGGCCGCGGGTGCCTCAGCTTGATCTTCTCCTCGCAGAACCTCTCAAACTCGGATTGCTTCATATCCAGCTCGGTATCCGATGTAGCGTCATCGTCATAGAGAGTCCCGATGGACGAAGCTGGTGAGGGTGCTCGACAAGTTACTGGTGGGGCGTACACGGTCGTGCCGTGCGGGTGGTGACCGGGCATTGGCATGGTTAATTACAATATTATGTAGCTATAATCCACCTATGTTCTTGGAGTTAGTGGAGGGAAGGAGAGCGATGCTGTGACGTACGGGATGTCGTTATTAATCATGAAATGTTTCCGGAATCCAGAGGCATGAGAAGTTGGCCGTGCTGGTCAAAGGGAGAGCCACGCAGTTTGATGATGCATCGCGGACGCGTTGTGATGGCTTATTTGCTTCCCCTTGCACCCTCTTTCTATCAAGTTTCCCTCCACAAATTCGAAGTACAATAAGGAGTCTATGGATGTCCTCTCTAATAAATGATTACAAGAAAAGTCTCTATAAATATTAATGTCGTTTCAGCGCAAGTCAACCTCCCAAAACCTCGCATCCCCAATGACGTCAGTCGTCTGGACCCTCAACCTCCCCTGCCGCTGCAAACTCTCAAGCTGGTTTTCCAACAGCGCCTTGATAGAGGCAGTCCTCATATGCCAGTTTGAGCACACCCATATATGGAGCGACACCGCCCTCTTTCCCTCCAGCACATCAGCAAGAGGGGTCAAGTCGATCCCTGCTAAGGAGCCGAAGGACGAGAGGGAGAGGAAGTGGGCGTATAATGTCAGCCTGATCTGAACCGTTGACTCTGGGTCGATGGTTGAAACGAGGTTGACGAGAGACGGGCTTGGGGGAGGGAGGTGTGCGTAGTCTGTATCGCAATAGTAGTCGACCCTCTTTGCGAGGATTTTCAGCTTGAGGTGCTGGGATAGGTTAAGGTCGGTGAATCCTGGGTCGAGGGAATCAGCTATAGCAGCCAACACGAATCAGTCTATAGTTCGTGAATCAAGGAAGTTAAGAGGCACGACGTACCGCGGTTAGAATAAATATCTATTTGCTCGAGGTTTTCCCAGTTGTCCATGATAGGTTCATTTACCGCAGCAATTTCGTCGAGGCCTGCAATGGTGTCGTCTAGCTGAAGGGGGATGGATATCGAAATCCTCTTCAAGTTGGGAGTCTGGTAATGCGTTCTAAGCCATTGCATGAACAACGAGGCGCCGTTCCCGGAGACCTGGATAATTTCAAGGTTGGATGGCGTGGTGGGTTCCTGTCCTGATAGCTTATCTCTAGAGTCGACCACAACATTATGGAGAGATAATTCCTTAAGAGTGGACAGGTCGAATGTTTCTGCGGCAGGTATGTCGTGAATAGACTCCAAATGAAGTGTCTTCAACGACCCGCGACGGATAAGGTCCTGCAGGGCTTGTCGTATATCGTTGGAGAAATCATATTCCCAAGACAATTTGACCCAACGCGGTCGACCAGAAGGTGTGAACCAACTCACTTCCAGCTCCTCTATGTGTCCCTCGTCATGGAGCATCCGGAGTAAGAGTGCGAGGGAAGAGTGGTGCAAGAGACTCCTCCCCTGGGCGATGTCCTCGTGGTGTCCGTGTATAACGAACACTTGCTTGACATGCGGCAGAATTGCAGGGGACTTGAGCAGGATGCCTTCCAGAGACTCTGCTCTACTGCAAGAATATAAACGTATGGTGCGGAAAAGCGAGACCTGGGCCAAGTGGTGGAAGGTTGGGCATGTGAGGGACCATGGTAAGAGGGACTCTCCATGCTGCTGCACGTATTTGAAGATGGTTTGGAGGATTTCCACTGGAAGGGGATCGGTCATCCTTTCTGTTGGTCGTCAATCGTCAACCGTGAGCACAGCGTCAGCGTCCGAGCTCAAAATAGCCTTACCTCCAGAGATAATGGTGGCAGAACGCACAGGCCGTGATAAAGCATCAGCGCCCATCAATTATGCCTGCCTGCAGGCTGTACACGCCTTGTCATAATCCAAAGTTTCCTTATGGACCGGATCACCAAACCCCCTGGTAGAACAAGAAGACAAATACCTTGCCTTTCCCCACTAAAGTTGTTCTAAGCGCCTGATGTCGACGAAGAGGACGACGAGAAGACAACGGTGATGACGACCCTCCTCCAACCACCCAAAGGGGCGACTGACCAGCTCCGCCTCGAGACCTTCCAAACGATCTCCCGCCTTCAGCTGATTTTCGAATTTCGTATATGGCTTCAATACACACGCGATAATGTTCCAAGGAGATTCGATTCGTCGCTGGTCCGACTGTGGGACTGTATGTCCTTTGGTGCACCCTTGTGTACACTCCTTGAGCTGTTAGGCTCGCCAACACCCCGGGACCTGCTTGTGTACCCAGAAGAATTCAGCTTTGATCTGACGATTGAAGAGCGGAGACCATACATCGACAGCTTCATTCAGCGAATCAATACGCTACAAACGCAAGGATGGCTACCGTATAGCGAGGTCATTCGGGTGGAGGATTTTTTGAATGGGGCGTTGAATGGGTATACGAGGGTGAGTGCGCTGCTTTAGTACGGCCCCTTGGTTTGACGTATAGACGTGTTGCTGTTAAGGTCCTGCGAACGGTGAAGAGAGTGTTGGTTGCGCTCCAAGATTCGTATCCTGGTTTATTTGTTGTTCCGCATGGAGCGACCGCCCGGCGCACGAGTCTTCTTCAGCAATTGGTGGGAGGGGAGCGAGTGCATGTTTCGAGGCTCGCGGATGTCGCTGTGAGTCCCATTCAAGTAGTCTTTTGTTCTGAATACAATTGACGCTTATTATTTCAAGGACGCAGCTTCCAGACTTTATGAGCAAGCAAATATCACAGAGCCATCGCTGGAAGCCTTCATCGTGACCTGCTCCCGACTCATTCCTTACCACAACCTTGTCATCCAAGCTTTGTCCGCCGTTTCTGCATCGGCAGATGAACAGTGGGATGAGGTTTTCTCGTTCACAGTGCGTACAATTGAGCACATCCATCTCTACTCGTAGGCTAACCATCCCGAAGAGTAACCAATTCAGGGCAAATGTTATAACCTCCTATCGAGCACTGTGTGCCAATTACCTGCCATTTACTACGTTCCTTGAAGGCCTTGCAAAAAGCAATGTAAGCCCCTAATAGTAATACATCCGAATCACAGTACTAATGCTCATTTCCTAGCCTCAATATCGAGAAGAAGCGCAAATAATCCTCCGGCATCTATCCCTCATCCTCACACGAACCTCAGAATACCACACTTTCCTCCAGGTATGCAGTGTCTCGAAGTCCACAGTCCCTGAGGCTGAGCTGATTAAGAGCTCCACAGGCTATTCTCGACGTAACACCCCCCACAGCCCCAGCCTCCTACGATTCCCTGTGCCGAATGACGTTCGAAATGTTTCAGCTCTCAGAGACCATCAACGAAGTCGGGAGCGAGCTACGCACGATGTGGGCTTCACGGCACCTCCCTCCTCGCCTGGGCGCTCTGAAGAGCCTTAACATGGACGGGCTGGGGAATGCGATACTGGACGACAGGTTGATGATTGATCCCATTACGGGTACCCATCATTCTGTTTTCCTGTTCCAGACTATGCTTTTCTGCTGTCGGGAACGAAACGCGAGCGATAATAGTAGTGTCGGGTATGACTCGTCGACCAGATATCCGGTCAAGCCTTGGGAGCTTGGGTGTGCGCTGTCGCAGCTATGTGCGTTGACTTTGGTTCATGCGATTCCGACCAAGAACATCAGAACTTTACACTGCATCGACGAAGGTAGGTATCTCGGGTTCTTCTCTCGGAAATTTATGTTGAAGGTGTTTGATTCCAGCTTACTTCGAGTTGAACTGGGTTGATAACGTGGACGTGGAGAGGACATTAGAGTTCTACCCAATGATGCCCATGCAATATTCGCAATGGGTATCAGGGTTCGAACCATTTGTCGAACGCATCCTTCGATCAACTTCAATACCCCACCGCGAGGAGGAAGACGATGAAAGCCTGCACACNGGGTATCTCGCTAATTCTAACTGGCGACGAGAAGATGTACGAACGCCGCAAGTCAAGCGCACGCCCATGGAGCCTCATTGGCAGGAAAGGACCACGCTCTGAAAGTTCGTCCTTGGTCGACCAGTTGGAGGTCGAAGATACGGCCTCAGTCCTCAGCGCTACTCTTCTCCCCGGTCTTTTCAATGGGAACTCGGGGAAATCTGTCGATGGACGAAACAGCCACCGTCGTTTGCATTCGAAAGAAAGCAAGAACAGGCGGACGCATACTCGGCATCGCTCAGCTAAAAGTCCTCTAAGCTCTGCGTTTACCAGGGATGATCTTATGCTGGACATTGATACCCCCAAATATGGCACATTGTCTGTACCGAATGGTACTGCAATGTCGCTCAATGGCAGGCTTGAAGATGAGAGGACGTCACTTCCGGATTTGACTGGGAGTGTTGTCAAGCAGGGGCATTATCCGATTGCTCATGGAGGACATTCGGATGTTTGGAAGGCGGTGTGGAATAAAGGCGGTGCGGAAGTGAAGGTGGCGGTGAAGGTGCTGAGGAACACTACTGGCGATGCGGAAAAAACCGCGAAAATGATAAGCGTAGGTCTTTCTCCCTCTCTTCAAATTTGACGTCGTCGGCTTATGTGTATGTTGGTTTTTTAGCGAATACACCACGAACTACGGGTCTGGAAACAGTTGACCCATCCTCATGTTCTTCCTCTGTATGGTACGGTCAACGATTTTGGACCTTGCATTTCTATGATTTGTCCCTGGATGGAAAACGGAAGTGTTTCTAAGTATCTGGAGCGGTGTGGGGACATCCTTTCTATTCAGGAGCGGTTACGAATTGTGAGTAGCGATTTTAGCTTACCCGGCCGGTGTATTGACGTGCCGGCGCCTCATGCTAGATCAACGAGATAGCAGAAGGGCTTACATATCGTAAGACCTATTCTCCACTTCTGACCTCTACAAGGCTGACGGGATTTTTCATCTGTAGTTCATTTGTGCTCTATCATCCATGGGGACCTGACAGGCGTAAGATTTCTCTCTACCTATATACCCTAGGACGATATTAACAACACTCTCTCAGTCAAACGTCCTCCTGACCGCTGATCTAAAAGCTCAACTCTCTGACTTTGGCCTGTCAACGATAGTCATGCAATCTGATTCGCATACCCCCGATTCGTTCACTTCAGGATTGGGAGGGGCAGTTCGATGGGCAGACGCAGCTCTATTTGCGGGTATGCATTCTGCTCTGGACAGCGAGGAGGATGAGTGGAAGCCTCCGCCTGTAACATACAAAAGCGACGTGTATTCCTTAGGGAGTGTGATGCTTGAGGTAACGATCCTTTCATTCCTATTTGTTGCCTTGCAGTTTCTGACGCGTGTGTTACTTGCTTGATTTTTGCAGATCCTTTCCGGCCGTCCACCTTACCACTACATTGCAACAGATGCGCAAGTCGTAATCGAACTGCATAAAGGCAACAAGCCACGGAGACCTGCACTATCTTTTATAAACGATGGACAATGGGAACTAATTATGTTGTGTTGGACGCAGCCGCCAGAGGATAGGCCTGACGTCAGGGACATTGCCGATCGGATAGCGGACATGATTGAGGCAGAGTCATAACATTTACATCATGTATACCCTACGTACTTGTATCATCTATGTATCATTTAGTCTGCCCCCTTTCGAGTCGAAAGCCGTGGATGCTTGGAGCGTTTGCAACCATGTGAATGTCGGTCGTTGCCGGCTCGAGGGCCATCGAGCACTTTACTGAGAATCCTTTATGGCCACAAAGATGTCCAGAGCAATTTCCGCTGGCCAACCCTCGCGGCTCTCTCGACGATCCCTTCCTCTTTGAGACGAGGACGAAACATTGAAGAAACGGTGAGCTCACCCCCACAATCATGACTTGGACAAGGCATATTGCTGGGAGCTGGCCGTCGAAGTTTTCTACTGGGCTTGGAGAATCAAGTGTTAACGTTCTAAGCTCACCTCGGGGCTAGCCATCGTCAGCCGCTGAGAGTACTCTCCTTGTGCTCTGTATCTGCTCAAGATACCAGCCTCGCAGCAAAGACTGGGGACAGTGATGCGAACTCGGAATTTACAAAATTAAGCGTTATGGTTGGAGGTCCTTACCCTCTCCCTCAAATCTAAGCAACCCTTTCCTCTTCGGAGATCAACGCCAACCCATCATCCCCTGAGACGGAGTATATACAGAGAATACTCAAGGAACTGTAGATTCATCTATCGCGGCGGCTTCCTTCGCCGATTTACTAGCGCATCCCCTCGAACCTGGATTGCATTCCTACCCGTCTACTGGGCCATCTTGAAAGGATGTCCGAATTACGAGAGTGCCTCTCGTCCGAATTTGGAGACCAATTTCAAATTGTGGCTGCTGGCGTAGGAGGAGTGAGTATCGGAGACTGCGGTGAGTCAACGCAGTTCTTCAGAAGGGGGTAGCCTTGGTGCTTGCGCGAGATTAGATCCCATGTGATCGTTCGTGTGTCCATCGCCTGTACTTACAGCACATTGTCTTCTGTAAATTGACACGGAGTCGTTTTTTTGTCTAGACCCCTGGTTTATCCACCATTCGTACCCCATTAATGCTCACCCTGCTCGTCAGGCGGTCTTCTTCGTTTGTTCTCCTGTCTTTCGCTATTCACCTGTCTGCCAACTATTCATCAAATTGTACTGTATTTTAATCCTTTTCATTCTTCTGCGAAGCATGCGGAGGCGAGAGTTGCCTAGAGTGACTATCTTCATTCGACAACTCGACATCCTTCTTCCGAGCTTATGTTCCTAACATTTAGTTTCGAAAATCATGGAAGCTCCGGGTGAGCTTCTTTGACACTCTATCAGTCGCATCAGTCTCACTATTTTTCCAGGGAAGACGTACCGCTCCGTGGAGTCGCGCAGTAAGTACTCTCGATCCAAAACGTTTTCGCAAGTTTCCTAGCTGTGACTCAATGCTGACGATTCAAACGTTCTCATGATTTCTGCAGCTTATATACAACGGAAGGAAGCCATCGAACGACGAGGTTTTGAGCATACGCTTCCGAGTCCGTGTTCTCTCATGCCAAGTTGTGCTCGAAGCTCTGCCAATCCTGCATTGACAGATTTCTTTCTGAATCCATGCGCACCAGACTCCTTTGCATTGGCGATCTTGATCTAGGGGCACCTCGCCCTTTGCAGAAGATGGGCCAATGGACCAATGTCCGACAAGAGAGCGCTATAAAAACCCTGCGTGAAATGCAATTACATCCCAGAGGCAACTCAAACGACTCTAGACTCACTTTCACAACATGCAATTTTCCACTACTCTCTTCTCCGTGCTCACTGCATTCGCTTTTATATCCAACTCTGCATACGCGGCGGACATCTGCACCTATGGCACTCGCAGTTGCTTTCAAGGTGGCACCTACGGCTGCTGCGCCAACATCCCAGCTGGCGAATGCTGCTCGTGGTCCAGCTCTTCTTTAGGCTGGTCCGTCAGGTTCTCCAACATGCCGGGGGGCTGGTTCGGTACCACCTATGGGACCCAGTTTTGCACGACGCAAACTAGCGGAATAGGCTCCAGCGCGAGCAGTGGATGTAAGTTGGACTCACATTCTCTCCCCACCTCACGCACAATTATTCGTTGAATCTCCCTGCTGACTGGGATTTCTCCGGAATTTGATAGGCTCAAGCGTGTACACTGGATCCACCTATAGCAATTGGTATTCCGCCCGCTGGAGCTTGAATGGACTGAAGACCAGTCCTGAGGCCGCCACCTCCAGCTCGGAGTGCCGACGGCCAAACGTCTTGGGCTATACCTGGTCGAACCGCCAGTACCAAATCGAGGTTCCTGAGGGTCAGTACGACCATATCACCAAGTTGCTCGATGACGGGGATTTCGACGCTTTGAATCGCATCGCGACCGAGGTGAAAGCGTAGCAGCTTTTTTTTGCAATAGCTAATAAGTCATAGTCATAGTCAGAGTTTATTTGATGTAGTTCGCTTCGTTCTCCAGTCTCCGAGTTCTGCAGTGTGTATAGTAAACAGCTTCGATGAGAATAAACCTGTGACATACCCTTAGGGAGTGCGATGCTTGAGGTACCTGTCCTCTTTTCTTTCCTATTACCTCACAGACTCGAGTACGACTGTGTTTCTTCGCCCTGCTGTCTGTATATCCTTTCTGGTCGCCCCAACACTATTATATATTGCAACAAATATGCTAGTGTTAGTCGCACAATGCTTTTAACTGCGTTGTGTCACTTGACTCAGCCGCCAGAGGATGAGTTGGTGTCTAGAACGTTGACCGAGTTGCGAATACAATAAAGGACTCGCCTTTATGACATGGATGTTTGTATCATCTACATGTTAATTCATCCAAGCAATCTGTGGCCTCGTTTCCGTTGACGTGGGCGCTTAGATTGGGAGCGTGTGAACGCCGGTCGTCGCCGGTTCGAGGCCATCTAACGCTTTACTCCATCGCCACAACGATGCCCAGAACAATTTCTGCTGTCCTACCCGTATCCTCCGCAACCCTCTTGACAGCTCTCCTCTTTGTGATGACGAAGCATTGAAGGACCGACAAACTCAACAATCATGACAAGGCATATTGCTGTCCTCGGAGGCGGTCTGAGTGGGCTGTCGTCCACTTTCCACCTGGCTCGTCGCTGCCCGGGATCAAGAATAACGCTCATAGAGCAAGACAAGGAGCTCGGTGGATGGGTCAGAAGCAGAAATTTTGAGTTGAAGGGACAAAACGCGACAGTCTTGCTCGAAGCTGGCCCTCGAACGTTGCCGCCGAACGCACAGTCCGTGTTGGAATTGGTGAGTACGGTGCTCTGCTTCTGCTTGGAGCCGTGTGAACGTCGGTCGTTGCCGACTCAACGGGCCATTTACCGGGATCATGATTCCATGGCCACAATCGGCAAATTGTATCCTTCACAGCCCTCTCGACGATTCCTTCCAGGCATGCTGCCGGAAGCCGGTCTTCAAAGTTTTTTACAAGGCTTTGAGAATCAGGCGTTAACGTTCTAACCTCAAGAATACCCATCGTCAACTGCCGAGGGTTCTGATCTGTGTTCTGTATTCAACATATAAACTTCGCGGTGAAGACTGGGAACGGCGATGCGAACTCGGGATTTATGAAATTAAGGGTTATGCTTGGAGGTCCTTACCCTCTCCCCCAAATACGGGCACCTCTTTGCTCTTCGGATATCAACGCCAACCCACCATCCCCTGAAGCGGAGTCTGTTCAGAGAATCTTCAAGGAGCTGTAGGTTCGTCTATCGCAACTTCCTTCGCCGATTTACTGGCGCATCCCCTCGAATGTGGATTCCATTCCTACCCTTCGACCGGGCCATATTTTAAGGATGTCCGAATTGCGAGAGTGCCTCTCGTCCAACTTTGGGGATCAATTTCAAATTGTGGCTGGTGGTGTCGGAGGAGTGAGTATCTATCGGAGACTGCGTTGAGTCAACGCAGTTTATCAGAAACGGTGGAGCTGCCACCTGGCGCTTGCGCGAGATTAGATCCCCTGCGATCTTGGTGTGTCTATCGCCTGTTCTTACAGCATATTGACTTCTGTAAACTGACACGGAATCATTTTTTGTTTAGAACCCTAGTTTATCCGCCGTCTGTGACCCCAGTACTTGCTCGTCCTGCTTGTCAGGTGGTCTTCTTCGTTCGTTCTCCTGTCTTTCGCCGTTCACCCGTCTGCCAACTCTTCATCAAATTGAACTACATTTTAATCCCTTTCATTCTTTTGCGAAGGACACGGAGACGAGGGTCGCATGGAGTGGTTATCTTTGTTCGACAATCCGACATCCTTCTTCTGATCTCACGTTCCTAACATTTAGTTTTGAAAATCACGGAAGTTCCGGGTGAGCTTCTTTGACACACTATCAGTCACGTCAGTATCACTATTTCTCCACGGAAGACGTAGCGCTCCGTGGAGTCGTGCATTAATCACTCTCTATTCAACTGAATGCTTTCGCAAGTTTCCTCAACATCACACGCTGTAGCTCGGTGCTGACGGAAGTTCAAACGTCCTCATTGCTGCAGCTCATATATTATTTTATGTCCTTGCTTTTTCTGCTGCAGACGATGGTAGACGGTATTACCATGTTGGCTGCTATGCGAAGAGCGGAAGGAAGCCTTTGAGCGAAGATGTTTTGAGCATACGCTTCCGAGTTCGTGTTCTCTCATGCCAAGTTATGCTCGAAGCTCTGTCAATCCTCCATTGACAGATTTCTCTCTGAATCCATGCGCACCAAACTTCTTTGCATTGGCGATCTCGATCTAGGGGCACCTCGCCTTTTGCAGAAGATTCTTCAATGGGCCAATGTCCAACCAGAGAGCCTATAAAAGCCCTGCAATATAATGTACTTACATCTCAGAGGCAACCCAAACGTCTCTAATCAAACCACAGGATCACTTCTACAACATGAACTTAGTCACTACCCTCTTCTCTGTGTTCGCCGCACTCGCTTTCACATCCAACCCTGCCTACGCAGCGGATATCTGCACCTATGGCACTCGCGGCTGCTTTGGCACCTACGGCTGCTGTACCAACATCCCAGCTGGCACCTGCTGCTGGTGGACCAGCTCTTCTTTAGGCTGGTCTGTCAGGTTCTCCAGCATGTCGGGGGGGCTGGTTCGGTACCACCTATGGAACCCAGAGTTGCACGACCCAAACTGGCGGAATTGGCTCCAGCGGGGGCAGTGGATGTAAGTTAGCTTCAGGCTCTCTGGCCACCTCACGGACAATTATTCTTTGGATTTACTTACTGACTGGGATATCTCTCTTTAATTTGATAGGCATAAGCGTATACAATGGATCCACCTATAGCAACTGGTACTCCGCCCGCTGGAACTTGAACGGACTGAAGACCAGTCCTGAGACCGCCGCCGACAGCTCGGAGTGCCGACAGCCAAACGTGTTGGGCTTTACCTGGTCGAACCGCCAATACCAGATCGAGGTTCCTGAGGGTCAGTATGAACATATCGCCAAGCTGCTTGACGACGGGGATTTCGACACTTTGAATCGCACCGCAACTGAAGTAAAAGCCTAGAAGCAATTTTTTGCAATAGCTAGTAAGTCATAGTCATAGTCAGAGTTTATTTGATGTAGTTCGCTTCGTTCTCCAGTCTCCGAGTTCCGCAGTGTGTATAGTAAACAGCTTCGATGACAATAAACCTGTGACATACCCTTAGGGAGTGCGATGCTTGAGGTACCTGTCGTCTTCCTTTCCTATTACCTCAGAGACTCCCTTCGTCTCCAGATCTCCGAGTTCTGCAATGTGTAGTATAATAAACAGCTTCGACGAGAACAAAGCTCTGTATCTTTTAGGGAGCGTGATGCTCAAGGTACCTGTCGTCTTCTCTTTCCTGCTACCTCGCAGACTCTGGTGCGACTGTGTGTGATTTCGCCCTTTTCTTTGCAGATCCTTTCTGGTCGCCCCCCTTACCACGAAATTGCAAAAAAAAGTAAGCTTGTGGCAATTAAGCTACATAAAGTCAATAACCCGTGAAGACCTGCACAATCCTTTGGGAACGACTCTGGACGATAGGAATTCACACGTAGGTGATAGAAACGTTCATCTCATTAATGCGAGTCTCTCATCGTATTCACTATTAGGTCAACATGGTAGACAGCAAGGCTATTCTCCGGCGGCTGCGTCTAACATAACAGAATTAGCTCATTTGAGCAATCTGTGGCCTCTTTCCCTCGACTTGGGCGCTTAGATCGAGAATTGGGGCGTGTGAACGCCGGTCGTCGCCGGTTCGAGGCCATCTAACGCTTTACTCCATTGCCACAACGATGCCCAGAACAATTTCTGCTGTCCTACCCGTATCCTCCGCAGCCCTCTTGACAGCCCTCCTCTTTGTGATGAAGAAGCATTGAAGGAGCGACAAACTCACCTTTACAAACATGACAAGGCATATTGCTGTCCTCGGGGGCGGTCTGAGTGGGCTGTCGTCCGCTTTCCACCTGGCTCGTCACTGCCCAGGGTCAAGAATAACGCTTATCGAGCGCAACAAGGAGCTCGGTGGATGGGTCAGAAGTAGAAGGGTCGAGTTGAAGGAACAAAACGCGACAGTCTTGCTGGAAGCTGGCCCTCGAACATTGCGACCGAACGCACGGTCCGTATTGGAATTGGTGAGTACGGTGCTCCACTCCTGCTCAATTTGCATGCGAGCTCTTGTTGTGGTTAGATCCATTTACTAGGCTTGGAGAATCAAATCATAACGGTCCCTAAATCATCCCCTGCAGCAAAGTCACGGTTCCTCTACATCCCACCCTCGTATGGCGAACGAGTGTCCGGCCTGCAACGAATCCCGGATTCGCTTTGGTCGTTGATGAACTCCCCGCTGACTCGTATTCTCGCGCCCGCGATTCTGCAGGAAGCTTTGAAACTCGGCAACCGACCACAGGGATCGACAGACGAAAGTGTCGACGCATTCCTTAGACGTCGGTTTGGTGCCGACTTCGCCCAAATATTTGGCAGCGCTTTAATCCATGGGATTTATGCGGCTGACTCAAGGCAGATCAGTGTTCGGAGTGCATTTGCTGCAATGTGGGATGCAGAAGAGCGTGGTTGGGGGAGTTTGATTAGAGGCTCGCTATTTCCCTCCAAGAAGCAAACACAGGATGCATACGAAACGGGGACTGTCCCCCATCTCATGAGCAGGGCCTCCGTGTTCTCTTTCAGAGATGGGCTACAGACACTGACGAACTCCCTGGAGGAGTATCTCAGACGCCAGAGTCACGTCGAAATACTGCGTGGCTCAACCGTGTCATCCGTTGCTGGGAATGGTAGTCATCTTAAAGTGAGTATTAGTCCCTCTCCAGGTGCCTATACTAACAAGGATATCGCAGATCACCTTGTCGAGTGGCGATTCTGTCACTCCTTCACATCTCATTTCCGCTTTGCCAACACCCCACCTTTATAAACTGCTCGCACCTTCTTTTCGCTCCTTAAAGCCATTCGAATATTTGATCAGAAATCCAACCTCCTCCGTACATGTGGTAAACATCGTCTTCCCAGGACACCCATCTACTATTCATCCTGCAGGCTTCGGATATCTAGTTCCTCGGCCGCCTCAAGGGTACCCATCATCACCCGCCGAAGGTCTTGGGATCCTTGGAACAGTGTTCGACTCGTGCTCTGTCTCGGCTCAAGATACCAGCATCGCGGAAAAGCCTGGGAACGGCGATGCAGAATTTACCAAATTGACTGTTATGGTCGGTGGTCCCTACCCAGTCCCCCAAATACAGGCGCCTCTTTCCTCTTCGGATGTCAACCCGTCATCTCTTGAAGCAGAATACGTCCAGAGAATCCTCAAGAAGTTATCAATTCATCTGTCGCGGCGACTTCCTTCGCCGATTTACTGGCGCATCCATTCGAACGTGGATTGCATTCCTACCCCTCTACCGGGCCATCTTGAAAGGATGACCGAGTTGGGAGAATGCCTCTCGTCCGAATTTGGCGATCAATTTCAAATTGTGGGTGCTGGTGTCGGAGGAGTGAGTGTCGGAGATTGCGTTGAGGGAGGTAGAGCTGCCGCCTTGGCCCTTGCGGAGTGTTAGCTCCGTCTGTGATATTGGTGTGTCCATATCGTACTCCAGATTGTCTTCTGTAGAGTGATACGGATTTAATTTTTTATTTAGGTCCTGGTTTATCCGCTTTTCATGACCCTAGTACGCACTTCTTCTGCCGCATTTGACCCTTTCTGTCAGTGCTTCTGTCCTTCGCCATTCACTGTCTATCAAATATGACTGCATTTCAATTCCTTTCTTTCTGCTGCTGCGGGCACACGGAGTCAAAAATCGTGGTGTGGTCTATTTCTGTTCAATTCAATGGTTCCTCTAACCTTATGTTCCTAAAATCTAATTTAACCTTCAGGTGAGCTTTTTTGACTCTGGTATCAGCTCCAACAGTCTCATTGGTTTTACTTGAATGAAGCCGGACCGTTCCGTGCAGCCGCGTAGTCCGTACTCCCGACCCGACTGAATACGTTTTGAATACTAAATGCTATGGGACAATTCAAATGTTCTTTGCTGCAGCTCATGGTCTATATTCTCGCTTCTTCCGCAGACGATAGTTAATGGTAACACCAATGCTGCGTAAAGGACGGAAGGAAGCCATCGAACGAAGAAGTTTGACCATACACCTCCATCCTCTCTCATGCCAAGTTCTCCTCAGAGCCCTGCCAACGCTGCTGACGGTTCTTTTTCTGGATCCCGCCGCACCAGACTTCTTGGAGCTGTCCTTGTGGTGATCCAAGGACGCTTGGTCTTTGATAGTCGATCCTGCAACGGACCAAAGTCCACTAAGTCTAACGAGAGCACTATAAAAACCCTGCATGAAAATGCACTTATATCTCAGAGGCAACTCGAACGGCTCTAACCAAACCGCATACTCACTCCTGCATCATGCACTTTACTACGGTTCTCTTCTCAGTGCTTACCGCACTCACCTTCACACTCAACTTTGGCTACGCGGCCAACCTCTGTACTTATGCCTCTCGCGGTTGCAGCAGCAGTACCTACGGTTGCTGCAACAACCTCCCAGCCGGCAACTGCTGCTGGTGGTCCAGCGCTTCCTTAGGTTGGTCCGTCAGGTTGTCCAACATGTCGGGGAGCTGGTACGCCGCCTGCTATGGAAGCCAGTCCTGCACGCACCAAATGGCTGTAATCAGCGTCGGCGGGAGCACCGTATGTAAGTCCGACCGACCTCCTTCTAAATCCCTGACGAAGAATTTGTACCGACTCGGATTTTCTATTGTGATAAATAGGCGGAAGCGTTCCCAGCGCCAACACTTCCACCTGGCAGTCCGCCGGCTGGTACTGGAACTCAAGAACCGGTCGGGCTGAGGTCGCGGCCTCCAGCACGGAGTGCCGACAGCCAGATGTCCTGGGTTACACCCACTCGAACCGCCAGTATGAGGTCAAGGTCGCCGAGGGCCAGTTCGATAAAATCACCAAGCTGCTCGATGATGGGGATTACGCTACTTTGGGCCACATCGCGACCGAGGTGAAAGCGTAGAAGCTTCTTTTAAAATAGTGAACAAGTCTGGTTGATGTAGTCGCTTCGTATCCAAGTCTCCAGTTCTGCAATGTGTAGTGGTAAATCAGAGATGTATAGCAGTCAATCAAAATGTACAGTAGTAAATCAATGTGTACAGTAGTGTATAGTAGTCAATGATTTCGACGAAAACGAAGACGTTTGTGCACCAAAACGAGAGGGAAAGAAGAGGTGCTACCAGGGTTCGAACCTGGGTTTCGGGAATTTAGGCGAGTAGTCAAAATCCCGAGTGATAACCACTACACTATAGCACCACTAAATCCCTATGCCAAGCCGGTTTCAACGCGCCGCCAAGGAACGATATGACGCCGGGTGGACGGTTCCAAGGGAACGATACCCGTCGAGCAATGCCTTGAGCCAACAGCATTGGGGAGGGAGAACATCAAGTACGTTCAAACAGGCGGTTTGACAATACCGGTGCTGAGTTTGTAGTAGACAATCGACGCATCCTCGGACGTAATGGCCAGGAATATCTGGTCAATCTCTAGACGCGAGAACGCGTTTTGAAGCCTACAACGTCATGATTCAATTTGTCTTCAAATCTTTGAATGAGTTAAGGAAAGCTACGCACTGCTCAAACGTGAAGTTCTCTGAAAGCGAGCACGGAAAGACATAGGAAAAGTCCTCTGCAAATCCTCCCCCATCTTCTAAACCGATCTTCCGGCGACCACGAATAGCTGCACGTCGGTATTCCTCGCCTAGATCAACGACTGTTGTATCCTTCCATTCTTGAGCTGCGGCACCTGGCTTAATACACTGTCGATTATCGACCAAGAGAGCCTGACGAACCGTATGTGATGTCGTTGTAGGTCTGGAAGAGACTAGCGGCCGATGTTGGATATTTCTTGAGATAGGGACTCAAGATTGGGTACTGGTTAAGCCTCCGTTGAGTCCACCCAAATTTCCTCCTGTTCGATCCTGAAAAGACATACTGAAGGATGAGACTGCATGGCGGTGAAAGATGAAGACAAGCAAGTTGTCGAAACTCTGGAACCAGAGGATGGCAGCGTGGAAAACTGTTACCTTGTACGTGTCCGCCGATCTTATCTTATCGCTCAACCCCTGGTGGAAAATCTTGGCTGCCACATATTCATTCGGTGTGCTCATTCAAATACATAACGGAAAGGGTCAAGACCTAAACCCCATCGCCTTCGCAGCAATGGCATCAGGCGTGGGTTGAATATGAACCTCCCTCGCGGACTCTGCCTGCTCTTCCCCCCNTCTCTGGCTCCTTAATGGTAGGCAAGGAGGATGTCGGAAGTGTAACCTTAACTATAGGGGCACTCTCCTGCTTCATCGAGCTCGCTTGTCGTATCATTTCCAGCTCCCCGAGTAAAGTCGAGTGTCGATAAGCCAAGCGGATATCAGGGACGTTGGTCTAGATAAAGTCGCTTAGCTTAAAGCGGATGAGAGATAGAGGTGGAGGGGGCTAGTTACCTTGTTGATATCGTTACCAGCAGCTCCTGGGAGGTACCAGTTGCTGCCTAACCAGTGTCGCTTGATCTCCATTTCGAATCCGCTCTGCCGGACGGAGTTGCGCGCCAGCTCCGCTAAAGAGCTCTGAGGGAATTTGTAAATCTGGAGAGAGAGCAATCAATATGACGTTCTGCTGATCGTAGACGAGAGATGTCAACTTACATGAGCTGCCACGCTGTACTCCTCCAACAGAGGTTCCTAAACAGACAGCAAAGTCAGAGGACGATGAAACATACTTGCAGAGGAACAGCTCACCTTGGTGAAATGGAACTGCAGCGGATCGTCGGTACTCAAACTAACGTTCAGCCCAGTCTTGAAGAAATCGGGAAGGGGGTTTCGCTCATAGGTCAAGAACAACGCATTGTTGCTCAGAGGGCTCATCGCAATACCGATCTGTCTAAGATAGAACAGATACTGCAACGCCGGGACTTTACGAAGCAAGATCCCATGGGAGATGGAATGGGATGTCAAGAACGCCGACGTAAGATGGTCGGTGTCCCCAGCTTCTCCACAATGAGGTCGGAAAACGAACGTATCTAATTTGATTTGATACGTTCGTCAGATTAACCCCGAAGTGAGTAGACGTGAACTCACTGAAACCCCGCAAGCGACGCCAATTATTCAAACTGGCCATATTGGCGAACATGTAGTAGATCCAGTAAGAGTATGGTGGAGATTGAGGAAGATCCCAAAGCCGAGGATAAGGGAACTTCTTGTGAATTCTCCTCTCGATTTTCGATTCATCGTCGACGGTGTCGAACCCGATCACACGTTGGAGGAATATATGAAGTTCGGGATGGCTTTGGGGATTTTGCGTCACTTCGAACAGAGGTCGGAAAACGTCTGAGAGAGGGCGTTAGTGACCGGTTTGAAGCGAGGAAAGACAGGCCAGACTGGCCAGTGTGCACATACTTGTAACAATGTCTTCGAAGGTTTTTACTGATCCGTTGGCCTTGTACACCTCGTACAAGCGCGGAATCTGGATGAGCCACCGTACGTTGTGAGAGTAGAGCTTGTGATTGATCACCCATCGCGCAAGTTTGTCCCACTCGTCCGGTGTTCGGCCGTAGATGCTGATTCGCCACTCTACGTTCTGCGATACGATAAGGTTACCAAGCTTCATAGAAAGAATCGGAAAGTATATACCTGGTACTTGCTTTGCTCCAAGTCGGTCATCAGTTCTACATCAAAGTTTAGCGAAATTCGAACACGAATCGTTGGGTGGGGTTCGCTCACCTTTTGTTAACTCGGCAAGGTAACGCCCTTGGATGTAATTATCAGTTTTTAAGAATATTTCTCGCAGCCTGGATTCTCCGATCGGGTTATACTTCAGATTAAACTTATCGAAGCGATGGAAGGAATCTTGATGAGCATGCATGTCCAAAGTGTCGATGGAAAGATCGTAAGCAGTAAGCTTGAGCGATTCGAACACCTGGGAGAGCGTCAACTCTTGCCCGTCACGGAATATCACCACGTCCTGAATATACGGTAAGAACGGTAGGCATGTCATTCGTTGAGGAGAAGCGTACGTCGGGACTCCGCTTCATTTTCGACTTGATGAATCGGAGCAAGTGCTTTTGATTCATGCTGCTCGAATGGTGGATGTGGGTGTCCACCTTACGCACGTTGTAGAAGTCCCTGGGAGAGCTTGAATCCGAGAAGCCTTGCTCTCCTTGAGATTAGGGACGCACCTATGGGGAACTCGCTGAGGGGGCGTTAGAATTAGGACCCGGAGAGCGGAGGGCTACACACCTTCATATCGGCCATTTCCTGGAACTCGTTCAAGAGACTATACATCGTGAACTTGCTCGCCAGATATTTCAATCGTCTGTATGCGAACGATTTCGTAGGCCCATCAGCAATGACGCTGAGCACGTATTCAAGATCTATGAAATATTCGCGGATATCGGGGATATCGAATGCGGGTTTATCTTTCTCCTCTGAAAGAGTCGAAGCATCAGTTCCTGAGGGCAGTCCAACAAGTCAAGTAGAAAACGCACCTTTTCCGTCGTCATAAACCTGGTATACACCTTTCACATCCATCTTAAAAGACCACCCCTCTATAGGGCCCGGTATTTCGCATTTTCCGAAATCGAAATTGTCACCATGCGCATGATTTTGACCAGTAGCACTGACAACTTGGTCCTGCTTCCAGTGCCAGTGTGGGGGAGGAGGCTCTGGATAGATCTTCCATTTCTCAAATCCTGGGTTTGGATGATCCGTCTTCGACAAGGAACGCAAGTTGGTATCGGGTCTAACCCCGCATACATCAGCACCCTTCTCGTCGACGCCCTTGAAGACACCATCGTAGTCTCGAGGGTCGTCTCCGAGCCTCTGGCGGGATTTGAGCATGTATTTATCGCGAATGTCGAGGCATTTCTGAAATGCCTGTAGAAGATGGGCTTGCTCTGCGTTGAGGATATCTGTGGTGGCCAATCATGAGCATGGTTCACGATGGTAGTCGATAGAACGCGCACCCGTAGCATGGGCCTCCCCCGACCACAACTGCTCCTTCAAACCGCGATCGTCCTCTTCCTCCTCATAGAACGGATCCGAGCCTACAGGGCTTTGGTGAATTAGGTTTTGCCTTGCACTTCCAACGTCAGAAATGGCGTCCGATGCTCGACGATGGTAAATCCGCTTTTCTTCAATCTAATCTCTTCCAAAGTCAGAATATCGACGCATCGAAGAGTCAAGATGATGAACCTGCTGAAGGCTTCGCTCTTCTCCATACCCAAAATACCCATCCTTAGATTCGGGAATGTGCAAACCACTAGCATTTGACGATCCTCCGCTCGGGGATGCCTGGCTGGTTGGAGAGGGCTGCAGGTTGTTAGGGTCAGCCATCGCGCCAGTGAAGAGGGTGGGCGTCGATCTGGATGGCGATATAACGCGAATTTATTGAAAAGATAAGGATTTTGAATATCGCAGGACTATCGTGTTGCTCGTGGTGTTGGAGCTGAGGGCAGAGCAATTGCCTTACCTGCCATGCGGTTTGTGATGGCTTGCATGGACCGACGGACTGCTTGGTCCGATGTCGGCATGTTGACTATTTGAATTCGAATATTATTTCATCCGCCAGGGGATGCCAACACGCGGAACAGAGGTATAAACGAGGGTCATGGTATATGTACAGAAGAAAAACCATCTACGCCGCTACCAGCTGAAAGGTAGTTAGCCCATACTGCTGGAACAGCTCCAGCTTCCGTGCTTCTCCAAGCTTCATCAGCTTTCTGAGACGAGGATCCCTTGCAGACCATCGTCTCTGCTCCTGGTAGACAGGTCTGAACCGACGGAAGGTTCGAGAGTACGGCTCATCATCTTCACTGACCTCCGCTTCCTCCATCTCAACATCCGGAGCTTCATCCACTGGAAGGATAGCCTTTTTCAGCGGAGAACCTTTGGAGGTTGCTGCCGTTCGAGATCTACGAGGTGTTTGAGGCAGCTCGTCGAGAGTTCGTCGTGAGGACGAGGCGGCAGGGAAGAGTTGTTTAGACGGGGATTTGGATGGGGAAGAATCTAATTTTCTCTTCTTCGTGGGTGTTTCTGGGAAGAACATGGCATCGTCATCGTCGTCTTCAGCGTTGACTGCTCTTGAGGGTGTTGCTGTCGGTGTTGCAGTTGCTTCAGGCGCAGGTCGCTTCTTCACCGATTCTTTGGTCAAAATCTCGCGATGCTGGCGCACTGAGCGGCGAGGAGTGGCCGTAGCAGCTCGCTTGGTTGGTGAAGGCGTTCGCGCTGTAGCAGTTTTGGTTTCCTCAACAATTTTCTTTCGCAGCGGCGCCAACTTCTTGGTCAATGCAGCACACATATCCGTGATCTTTTTTGCGGACGCGCCATGCTCCTGGCCGAATATCCGGACGTCTGGCAGTTCGTGGACCTGGAACAGTTCGGTCAGAAGAGCATAGAGAAATGCAGTAATTAGGCTCACCTTGGCAGCGGCGCATACCCAATAGACAATGGTGCAAATCATTTCGTGAGTCCTGAGGTCGGTAGCTTTCATCCCCAAAGCCTTCGCATCCCTTTCCACCTGCGTGCAGTACTTTTCGAGCTGAGTTCTCAAGAGAGGGTGTGACACGTATTTGTCCAGGAGAGAGGCATAAGATTCCTGTTTCCTCGTCGAGGTTCCGACGTCCAGAGCAGCGTGAACGATTCGCAACGCCTTGTTGAATGCAGCCTTGTCGAGACATGCAGCATTCTGGGCAGTAAACTCGGTAATTTCACCATTACCGAGCCTGAATGGGATATTTGAGCACTAGAGGCAGCACGAGTAGCAGGTAGACATACTGTTCAGATGCTAGGAGAGCACAGATTGGCGCCAGACTTGTCGACAGTTGCCCCAATTCATGCCCCGAGCCTGCTGCAGTTTTGGGCTTCGCCTTGAGCAACAGTGCCATCGCCCTCTCGACTGTTTCTGGACCGCATCCCATGCCCTCTAGCTTCATTTTCTCTCTTTGCGACATCGTACGCGTTGGTAGACTGGAGAGTTCGTCGTCGTCGTTGTGGTCGTCGTCACGTCGTCACCGCATCCGAATGTCACACCGCATAACGCGTTTCTGTCACACCCCGTGTAATGACGTAACGCGACAGAGCGCGACCGTGACCAGGTAGATCAGCTGAGTACCAGCAGAAACTCGTAGAATAATTCCATGTTCGCCTGCTCAATGTAAGCCTTAGATAGCTTTCTCAGGCTGAGCAGCATCTGCTGGTAATATCTCCACTCTTTGCTGATTTGATCAACGGACACCAAAGATGCTCCCAGCTTGACCGGTAATCTTGAGGGAACACTTTAAGATTGAGCCTTCGAGCCAGACAACCAGGCCTTCTGCCACATACCGCCACAGAATGGACTCCGCATCTTCAGAGAGGCACGATTGGATTGGATCGTCAGTCTCGAGTAGCCTTAATGCCATGAACGGCGCTGTTCCTGTTCGCTCGAGTCTTTGGGCTGTGGAAGATGGTTGGCTTAGAGTGACAAGAGATAGCCTGGAGCACATTGTGACTTAGTCGGAGAAGGCCCACCTGAACAGCAGCCGTTCGAGAGGCTGGGCTTCTTGGTAGGTCATATGGAGTCCCCGTTGTCATCGGCCTTCCTCTTGAAGTCGCTAGAGTGTGCTTTGGTACGAGCCGACGGATCCAGAGTCTGGAAGTCGTGGCCCAACCATTTCACCTGGGTCTTGTGAACTACAATGGTCATCAATAAAATCGCAAACGCTCTGTCAATGATATCCTGCATGTACTCTAGTTCTTGTGGCGTTGGATCTTCGCTTCACTCAGTGTCGGAAGGCGAAAGGAGTACTTTCGTATCTACAACTCGTCACCTCGAGATCTCGCTGCTAGATATATTCGAGTGAAGTCGAGCAATTTTAATATGTGAAGTACATAGCGGACACAAATAGATTAACAATCTATCGATCACCGGCGAGAATTTAAGACGAGGAAGGCTGCAGGCTGGATTCGATGGTCATATAGCAACTTGATAGAGAGAAACCGCAAATCATGATAAAATGGAAAAATGTGCCCGAGATATGAGTCCCTGCTGCCTACAAATCGCTAGCTAGCGGTCAATCTTCTTCCCTGATCTCCTCTTCCCTCACCTTTCAGTCCCATTCCTGTCCAGAGGGTTGCTTAAAGACAAGGCGGCTCGCTCTTGGTCGAACGGAGCCTTTACTCCATACGGCCATGCCTTGGGACAAGAATCCAACCCAAAGATCTGATCAGCACTGGGGTACGGAGCCCGTGTAACTCAAACTTCTTCTATAAACTCCTAAATTTCATTCACGCCATTCGAATCATTGCAGGAGAAGACAGATACTCAAATGGGAACAAATCTTCGACCTAAGAAATGTCTCCCGGTGGAATCCCCTCCTTCGGTGCAGTCAGACTAACCAAGACGTCAGGCTTCAATCCCATCCCAAGATTCCCCTTCTCCACATCCCATCCGGAATGGAAGGGATGTCGACAAAGCCTACAATATCCAGTCTCGACTCCGCGAGCAACGGGAGGACTTTCTTGAATAGAGCTCCAACTAGTGCCGCAGAGTGGTAATGTCGTGCGTATTTCAGCGTACGCGCTATATGTGGTGCGTGTCTTATAGCCATCTCTTAGAATACATTCAAATTGCTAGGGCTTCTTGATGATCCAAATCTCTTCATCTCCTCCGAGCTTATCGTACAGGTTGATCCTTGCTCTTGTATGTTCGTATTGATTGCTGAGTCGGCCTACCGAAATGACTCGGCCGTCGTATTTGTCCCAGTTGTTGGAGCTAATTCTAAAGGTGGAAGATCACAGCTCCGGTCAGAATTTACAGAGGAGTCATTCGGGCATGATACGATGATGCTGGTAGTGATGCTCACCGGAATTCATCAGGCACGCGGAGTGTTTTGGAAAGGCGCCAGAACGTCGGAAACGAGGTCTCATCTGCCCTGAGCGTGCCTCGGCTTGTGAGGCAAACATACTGGTCAGTTCGGACTGATTTGATTGACCAGGTGTTGCCATCGTCGCTTTCGAATACCCACTTTTTTTTNAGTTTATTTGAATCCGTGAGTTTATGATATTTGGCGACATTTCGGTGAAAAAGGGCTTACCTGTTGACGAGAATCGTTTTCGTTATATGCTCTCATACGAACTGGAAATCTCATCAGATGTCAATCCACAAAGAGTTGGAAGCAGATGCTCACGGTATTGATTGTCCCGTTCGAGAGTCGCAAAAAGTTTGTGTTTCTTATTGTACAGGGTGTAAGTCTCGCCAGAGACGATACTGCGATATTTGACTTCGCCGCCGTCGCGTTCATTACGGACGTGGGCAGAGTAACTGGGGGAAGATATCGCCATATCCTTAATTCTCTCCTCCAATTTGGTCTTCTCCTGAAATTCCCGTCGTTCGGTGATCTCTACCCCCTGGCGCAACCTAGCTTCAGCTCGAGCCTCTGGACGGCTTCGCTTTTCCGCCTCATGAGTGGCGGCTTGCCCGCGTTTGCGTTCCGCCTCGGCGAATCGCTCTTGGAGCAACTGGTACCGTCTCGCTTGGTCTCGTTTCTCCTCTTCCAGTTTCTCCAAGAGGTGACGAACCCTCTCAGCTTCCTCGAGCTGTTCCTTCATTGTTTCTTCGTCCCTCTCATGCCTCGCTTCCTCTGCCGCCTCAAACTGCGCTTTGAGCCTCAGCTCGTACCGGTGAGCGAGCTCTGCCAGCTTCTTGTCTAGAGCCATCCCAGCACCTGTTTGGGTGATGTCCTTGTGCTGATCAACAATCTCTTTCTGGATATCCAAAGCGATCGGATGGTTTTTCAAGATCTGACGAATAACCGCACGCGCACTGTCCACCGTATCCTTCGCGTGGTGCATCATTACAGCGCCGTTGGCTATCGCGGGCTTGAAGAAATCGTCTAGGCTGGCGAGCTCCGCGACTCGACGATGGCCCTCCATTTCGGTGGAGAGGCGGGACCACATGTTGGTCATTATGACAACGTTCCGGAGGAAGGGGTCTCCGCAGAGCCCGCGGAAGATACCAAAGTTGGTTTTGGCAAGGCCGCCGACGCGGAGATCGGAAATGCGGTGAACGTAGATGATTCCGTGGAGAGTTTGGCCTTTACGGTATCTAAGAAATCAACATTCGTGAATAGCTGGCGACTCTGAGGTTCATACATTAATCGCCCACGTACTGTTTCTCCAGTTCGAACGCGATGATTCTCAGAATTTCAGTTTCACTCTTGTTCGTATCGTCGAAACCTGGAGTATCAAACAAGACGATCCGGCGACCGTCCAGATCGAACGTGTCCGCACGTTCAACGGCATCCGTGCACGACTGGATCGAGTGCCCAACTTGGAGTTTGTTGGGCGATTGGGTGGCTAGGTTTATGAACTGTCAACAGAGGGGAAGCGTAGTGAGAACAACATGAAAGGAGATATGAGGAAACTCACGGCAGATTTTCCGCTCCCAGTCAAGCCCATTACGCTAGTAGTGGAGCGTCGACAGGGCGATTGAGCAAGTACTAACAGTCAATAAGCGAGGGAGAGACTAACGCTATGAGCACATCCTGTACAAACCCATTGAGTACCAATCAAGACAATGGTTGGGAGCGGCGTACATTGTCTGTAGGGTTAATGCCCTGTCCGACGGTATCTGTCATAGTGGAGAATCTGTAAGCTTAATCGACGTCCGAGTTGGAAGAGGGAAGAGGTCAGGGAGCCGATGTCACCTACGAGTCATAGATATACCATCCAGTCGTCGAGACGCCGAGTCCATCCTTTGCACAGCGCTTGTCATACTTGCAATGTGTTTGCTTCAAGCAGATAAACCTCGATGCACACATGAGGCAGGCACCGTCTGGATTCAATAAAATATCGATGTGATTTGTGATGCGGTGAGTGGTCACTTGCTTTCCTCGAGGTAAAAGCGTGGCAGGTGTTAAGGCGCCGGCGATACGCTACATTCAGGGAAGCCTATTAGGCAGCCTCCCCGTTGGTACCTGGAAATCTGAAAGAAATGGCCTCATTTCTGATACGAGCTAGAATCGATTGAATGCCTATCGTATTTGGTGCATCTAAGCTGGTTGCCTATTTGTGACTTTTACTGAACGCGACTCTTGGTCCAAGTCTTATAATTGTCATCCGAACGGGAGCGTAGAGCCCATCACGAGAAGGCTAAGGCCATCGATTTCATTAGTGGAACATGCTGTGATATGGCCTAGATAGACGCCTACCTCCCCGGAGCTATCGCTGGCAGGTGATCCATTGAAGAGCCTGGCTTGGAGCAAGCGTCACACAGCTGTTGGGGACATACCCTTGCGCACCGCCTTCCGTCATAGACTTGCGACGTGCGAATTGGAGTCCACCGGTCCAAAAAGAATGCCAGAAGAACAAATGACAGTAGGGCAAATGCGTCAAGCATAAAGATACCTGCGACGAGACCCAGTTTCAAAATAATTTATTTTGGACTGATCAGAACCAAGATTGGCGCCGTAGCACATTCACTTGTACTGAATACGAAGATGGTCGCTGGCCCATGAAGTTGGGAGACCTGGGAGTCGTATACAAGGATAAGTTTAATAAGTGTATTTATAGCGGGCGGCCCTGGAAATTCTTCAGTGTTAGTCTTCTGAGCCTGCTGAAAGGCTCCGAAGACGACCATTGAGCGGGGTTGAACACCCGATTTGTTGTTGTAAGCGACGGCAGCAATCATTCAAATTGTGGTCGCTGCCTCCATGGTGTTCGATGATGTCGAGCGCGGTCTGCACTAGGCAGCAAAGAGCAAAGAGGCGAGATAGACAAACTCAACAGCGCGAACAAGCGCAACAGGTGAGACTGGAGACCAGGGCTGGGCACGGACAAACACACCACAACACACATCCTTTTCTACAGTGTCACACAACCATGCCCAATGCAAACCTCAAAGACAATATCGCACTCCACAGACTCCTCGGCACAGCACCTCGAAATGTCGACGATACTTCCGGAGAGCACGCTCCACACTATAGGGTGTTAGGTATGAGCACGAGGGTGTATATCGCCTCCTGGAGAGGCGAAACGGCGTCAGACTAGGTTGCTTGCCTTGAATTGCCTCCTTTCCCAATGTTCGGCCAATTGCACACCATACTATACTTGCTCAATTTATCCTTTGAGAAAAGGGTATATGGCTCACTGCGATCACTACAAGAAGCTCTGAGCAGTGCGATAAGCTCACTGTCTTCAAGACCCTGACCACCACAATAACCAATGCCCTTAGATATCCCGTTGAACGGTGGTCGCAGGGGTGAGTGTTCACACTTTTTTYCAATACGTCGCTCGTAATTCTTATAATTTTTCCTGTTCTAGAAACGCTCCATTGCCTTTGGCTCAGGCAGTGTAAACAGGAGCAAGGTATCCACGCCTAGATCGAACAGGCCGTAGAGCCCGAGCTCTCTCACCTTGATACTGCATAATGTCCATCTCAGCTACCGGCCCATAATGCTAAGAATCCCACCTTCACCCCGCCCAGACTATCAGAGCAAAGAGAGCTCAAGCATTGGGCGGGCCATAGGGAGATCAACCTAGAATTTATTTTGGTTCCTCCTTATTCTCATATGCTTGCGCTGACGTAGAACCGTAGTTATGATCGCTTTCACATTTCCCTGTCTTCCACTTTCCCTTACCACGCCTCCCTCAGAAGCTGGATCCACCCTGTCACGACCGCCAAGACTCTTTGGTCACGGTCATTCCGCTTCCTCACTTTGACATCCATATTCTGCGTTACCCTCTTCCGTCTTCCCCTCATCATCTTTGCCGTTTGGCCGGACATCCCTGCAGCTGTGAGTATTCCTTTCCTACCCTTTCCACCTTCCTACAGCTGAGTGTTGATTTGGTTCACCGCTTGCGATTGACTACACCGAAATGTACACAATGCCGTCTTTAGCTGGAGCTCAGACTTGGGTCGCCAACTTTATCTTTCTGATGTCTTCTCGAAGTGCAGATGGAGCGGAAGCGTCGCCAAGATCAGTAGTATTGCCTCTCCAGGCTCCGAGTCATTCAACTGAGGTACTTGACGCCCTCTCCTTGTTGCCATCCGTCCTTCTGGCATTCATTTTGGTCCGGTACAAGACCGGTGGGTCCCAATTCGTACGCCCCAGGTCTACGACATAAATTGGTACGCAAGGATCTGTCCCAAACGGCATTGTGGCCATCAACGGAACATCCGCCAGCGGTAGTTCTATAGAGGTAGGCATCTATTCACCTAGGTCGTATCATAATACGTCCCGTTACTGAAATCGATGGTCTTAGCCTTCCCATCTTGGGTTCTATGCTCCCGTTCAGGGTGATCGATGACAAAGAGTCGCATTAACAATAGAAGCCGCAAACAGGCCACGAGAATCGACTCAGCGACCAGCGTACACATCCCAAATACGATAGATATCCAACCAATTCTACGCATGCTAAACATATGCATCGGGGTTCATCTAGATCTCCGCGAGGCACGGCTCGGGAACAACAGCTGAGCAAAAACACGCTTCATCCGAATGTTGTGACTGAAACGCCACCCGCTCCACTGTCTCTTCCTTTTCGTCAATCAGATCCTGAATAAACTTACAGTCTACAATGGCGGATGATACCATCAAACCGGATATCGACCTATCGGACAAGGTATGTAGCTACCGTTGCAATCGCCATGACAGATGCTCATTGTGCTTGTACAGGTTATGCTCATCGCGTCAGTATCCCTCTCGCTCACCGATGAGGCTCCGTACTTACCTGAAATTTCCATTTCGAACTAAGAGTCGCATTCAATAGAAGCCACAAACAGGCATATCTGTCCCAAATATGATGGAACCAATTCTACGCGCATGAAGCATGAGGTGATGATCATACAAATCTCCCTTCACCCTTCACCAAAAAATCTCCGGGCGACAACACGCGTCACATAGAGTTGAATCTGCTTAATCACCTGCCTCGTTTGCGCATCGAGGCTCATTTCCCGGTAGGGAGCACGTTTCGGGGACAACAGGTGACATCCTCGGCGCTTCATGTGAAAGATATATCAAGAGCAGGCTCGTGCGCCAGTGCGACTTGAACGCTACCCGCTCCTTTGTCTCTTGCCCTCCTGAATCAGACCCCGGTTGAACTTACGCCTTTGTACAATGGCAGAGAAACCCATGGAGTCGCCTGTCCTTTCGGAAAAGGTAAATTGATCTCACTGCGAACCGTCATAATTGATACTTAACGTGCTTATACAGGATGTGCTCATTGCGTCAGTATCCTTCTCGCTCACCAACTACTTAGGCTCCATGAAACTCACCCACTTGACTAACTTTCCGTCACCAGCGTGATGGGCTTGACTGGGAGCGGAAAATCTACCGTAGGTCTCCTCGTATCATCTTCTTTCATCAGCGACTCAAGCTACCTTATACTTGTCGATAGTTCATCAACCTAGCCACCCAATCACCCAACAAACTCCAAGTCGGGCACTCTATCCAGTCATGCACAGATAGGGTTGAACGCGCGGACTCGTTCGATCTGGCCGGCCGTCGAATTGTCTTGTTCGATACTCCAGGTTTCGACGATACGAACAAGAGTGAAACTGAAATCCTGAGGATCATCGCGTTTGAACTGGAGAAACAGTATGTGCTCGTTCATACGCAAACTTCAGAGTCGTCAGTCATTCATGAACATCAATTCTCTTTCTCCAGATACCGTAAAGGCCGAACCCTCCACGGAATCATCTATGTCTACCGGATATCCGACGTCCGTGTCGGCGGCCTCGCCAAAACCAACTTTGGCATCTTCCGCAAGTTATGCGGAGACACCTCCCTCAAGAATGTCGTCATAGTGACCAACATGTGGTCCCGCCTCTCCACAGAAGAGGAAGGCCTTCGTCGAGTAGACGAGCTCATCGGCCTGGACGATTTCTTCAAACCCGCGATGGCCAAAGGTGCCGTGATGATGCACCATAAGAAGGATACAGTGGACAGTGCGCATGGAATTCTGCGTCAGATCCTCCAGAATCATCCGATAGCGTTGTCGATCCAGACAGAAATAGTCGACCAGCACAAGACCATCACTGAAACAGGTGCGGGGATGGCTCTCGACGATAAGCTGGCGCTACTTGCTCAACAATACGAACGAAAGCTGAAAGAGCAATTCGAGGCGGCGGAAGAGGCGAGGCGCGAGAGAGACGAAGAGACGCGTAAGGAGCAGCTCGAAGAAGCCGAGAGGATTCGTAAACTGTTAGAAAAATTGGAAGAGGAGAAACGCAATCAAGCGAGGCAGTACCAGTTACTCCAAGAGCAATTCGCCGAAGCTGAGAGGAAACGCGAGCAAGCTCTGCGTGAGGTGGAGGAGAGAGGCCGGAGAGAGGCCAGGGCAGCCGAAGATAGGTTGCGCCAGCATCTAGACGCCAACGAACGACTTCGAATGCAGGAGACGGCGGACTTGGAGGAGAGAATGAGGAGCATGCCGATATCTCCCAGTCGCTCTCGTCCCTCTCATAGCCCCAGGCATGGTGTCATCGTCTCCGGCCGGTCTTATGCCATGTTCAACCAGGAACATGAATCCTACTACGCGACTCTTGACCAAAACGAGGAACGTCGTGAGTACTTGCTGCTGAACTTCTTATCACATGGTTTGACGAACGAAAACTCTAGTTATCATGGAAACCCGATTGGCTCGAGGAAGAGCTCGTCAACAGGTGAGTCATTGTCAGCGGAAGCTCCCGCTGGGTGTTGTGTCCTGGCTAACTCGCAAAAGTGGAAATTCCACAGCGAAGGCACGTCTGGGAACGGCATTCTATGGACAATTCAATCAGTAAGCAGTGGCAAGTATTTGTGCGCCGCAGGCCAAGTACGGATAGGGGCATCCCAGGAGATCACGGTGCGCGAAACTTCGACTCCAACTGTATGGTGCACTAGTCGTGTCGAGGGCCACGACTCCCAATTCCGGTGAGCTATGAGCGTCAGATCTCTCCTCCATCCTCTGACCAGGGCTGTGATTCCAACTTTCAAACTCTGACCGGTTTCTTTAGAATTCACTTTCACAATGAGTCTGTGTCAAGAAACGGAAGGGTCATTTCGGTCGAGGGCGGAAGTTGCAAAAGTGGAGATATAATCAGTGTGTTCAACCAGTTCCGCAGAAAGGATGAGGTTTGGATCATGGAGGGGTGTGATTGATCAAGATTCCGCCGTTAACGTTTACCGGAGAACGAGACCTGAGTGAATAGGTATATGTATCGGGTAGGATAACAATTTTATGTATTCGAAGGAATGACACACCGTATGTATCACATACTCTAAGCGCGAGAGCGCTGCAGACAACCCTCAACGACACAATGAGCGAAGGCGCCCTCTCCCTACAACGAGTAGTATATTCCGTCCCCTCGCCAACAACGTGGGCTAATCTTTCAAGGACTTCGTAAAAATTTAAGCTCTTGGTGTATCACCATTGCCAGCTCTTGAGAATGCGATGTCGACTAAAAATGAAAGGGTGTATCTGGTAGGAGCAAGGGTGTGTTGTGGTGTGTTTGTGCCTTGCTACTCTTGTTCGCGCACTGTCGAGTTTGTCTCGCCCATTTGCTCGTCGCTGCCTGGTGCAGACTGTGCTCGACGTCACTGAACACCATGCGTCGCTTTCAGCAACAACGCTAACAGTCCGTATGACCAACAAATTAGGTGTCCAAAGCCGTTCCCTCTGCCCGAAGACGACGATCACCTCTCCAACTCGACATTCGTCCCGGAGTTTGTCGAGAGCCTCGGAGGAGTCTGATACTGAGGATTCCCCAGAGCTACCGGCTTTATACGCCTGTTATCCTCGTGCACGAAGACTCTCTATCTACCCTCCACCTTTTTCAAATTTGGAGCGCTGAACATTTCTCCTGCCGTGGGCCGCATCTTAAGGAGTAGAGCGGACAAAGCCTTAGGTGTTAATTATGTGAGTCTGTTCGCAACCCAGCTGCACGATTGTCGTTTAACTGATAGTGGATGAGAAGCGTCGGGTGAAACGATGAACCTCTTATTGTCGATATCCTGCGGGACACGCACACGGCGTTTGACTACATCGCCAGGACCCTCGTGGGCAAGGAAATTTTCAAATGCCGGTGCATTTTTAGGGGCAGGTGGACAGTGAGTACTGAGCACTCGTTTTCAATGAACATGCGATCTGAATTTTTGCTGACGGTAACTTTGCTTGGCAGTGCTCCTCGCAGGCGTGTCCCTGCAACTGGCTTTCAGAATGAGTTCTCCTGCTGCCGTATCTACTACCTACGCCCAACCCCAATTCCCTCAGATTAGTTTCGTTCGACTATGACGTTTCTCACCTCAATTAAGCTTAAGGATCAAGTGGTGCCATTGCGCTTTACGGCCCAGCAAGTCTGGTTGGACCAAGTACAAGTCAACGACAGTCCTCCAATGCATTCTAGGTTGAAGCAATGCAACCGATCGAAACAAATATTATCCTACACGGCAATGGCTTGCGATTGACTATGAAATATACACAACGATATCTCTTGGTGGGAGGTGAGTTCAGGCTCATACTGGGTCCCATATTCCATTTGGCTGATGGCTTCCTCAAGCTTGGGTGGACCAGAGGCGACGTCAAGGTAAGTGGTATCGCACTACCTGCCATTCCCTCTTGTTCAACTAAACTCTGCTAGTCGTATACCCGTTGGTCTCATCGCGACCCTCTATGCTTGGCCCATTTTCTGTGCTGTCATCCGTATTCTTTTTGGTTCGCTACAATACCGGTGGACTCCAGTTCGTACGCCACTTGTCTATCAGGGAAAGCGATGCGCAAGGATTTGTCCCGAACGGCTTGTGACCTTCGCCCAAACCAGTCTGACTTTAATGGAACATCTACCAGCGGTAGTTCCAGGGAGATAAGCCTCTATTCATCCAGTCTGTATCACAAAATATGCCGCTAATGAGTTAGATGAAATTGATGGCCTTAGCATTCCCATGTTGGGCTCCACGATCCCGTTCGGAAGGATCGATTGCATGGATCGGACCAAGAGTCGCATTCAATAGAAGCCATAAACAGGCCACCAGAATCAGCCAGCCGTGTACATGTCCCAAATACGAGACATTCGACCAATTCAAAGCGTGCTAAACATGGGGTTATAACGATCCTGATTACCCTTTACCCTTCACCGTAAGGAAAGCTCTAAATAGGCCATACCGTTGAATCTGCTTGATCGTCGACCTCGCGCGTGCGTCGAGGTTCATTCCCCGGAGCACGGCTCGGGAACAGCAGCTGAGCAAAAACACGCTTCAACCGAATGTTGCGACTCAAACGCTACCCGCTCCACTGTCTCCTTTCTCCTTAATCAAACCCCGAATGAAGCTACAGTCTCTGTACATGGCAGACGGTACTATTAAACCGAATATCAACCTTTAGCTAAGGTCAGTAGCTATCATTGCGATCGTGATGACTGATTATGCTCGTACAGGATACGCTCATTGCCTCAGTACCCCTCGCTTACCGATGATGCTCCGTGCTTGCCTGCTCACCTGAAACTATCTCGGACTGAAAGTCGCGTTCGATAGAAACCACAGAAAGGCATACGTGTCCCAAGTACGACAGTCCAATCCTATGCGTATAATGCATGAGGTGATTATCATACAGATCTCCCTTCACACTTCACCAAGAAATCTCCGAGCGACAACGGGTGTCACATAGAGTTGAATCTACTTAATCACCTGCCTCGTTTGCCCATCGAGGTTCATTTCCCGGTAGGGAGCACGTTTCGGGGACAACAGGTGACACCCTCAGCGCTTCATCTGAAAGATATATCAAGAGCAGGCTCGTGCGCCAGTGCGAGTTAAACGCTACCCGCTCCGGTGTCTCTTCCTCAGACCCCCTTGAACTTACATTTCTGTAAAATGGCAGACGATACCGTCAGACCACCCATCAACCAAATTTCGGACAAGGTAGGTAGCTATCGCTGCGATCGTCATGGTTGATACTTATTGCGCTTGTACAGGATGTGCTCATTGCGTCAGTATCCCTCTCGCTCAGCGACTAAAGCTTCGTGGTTGATAACTCTCCTGATCAACTTTCTGTTACCAGCGTGATGGGCTTGACTGGGAGCGGAAAATCTACCGTAGGTCTCCTCGTATCATCTCCTTTCGTCGGCGACTCATTCGGCTACCTCAAACTTCGATAGTTCATCAACCTAGCCACCCAATCGGCCAACAAGCTCCAGGTCGGGCACTCGATACAGTCATGCACGGAGGTGGTTGAACGTGCAGACCCGTTCGATCTGGACGGTCGTCGGATCGTCTTGTTCGATACTCCAGGTTTCGACGATACGAACAAGAGTGAAACTGAAATCCTAAGGATTATCGCGTTTGAGCTAGAGAAACAGTACGTGGAGATGCATGCATGAATCAGAATCGCCAGTCATTCATGAGTATCAATTCCCTTCCGCCAGATACCGTAAAGGCCAAACCCTCCACGGAATCATCTACGTCCACCGCATCTCCGACCTTCGTGTCGGCGGCCTCGCCAAAACCAACTTTTCCATATTTCGCAAGCTATGCGGAGAATCCTCCCTCAAGAATGTCGTCATAGTGACCAGCATGTGGTCCCGCCTCCCCTCGGCTGATGAAGGCCGTCGCCGGGTCGCCGAGCTTACCAGCCTGGACGATTTCTTCAAACCCGCGATCGCCAAAGGCGCCACGATGATGCATCATATTCAGAATACAGTGTCCAGTGCCCATGGAATTCTGCGTCAGATCCTGAAGAACCATCCGATGGCGTTGTCGATCCAGACAGAAATAGTTGACCAGCACAAGACCATCACTGAGACAGGTGCGGGAATGGCTCTCGACGAGAAGCTGGCGCTACTCGCTCAACGATACGAACGAAAGCTGAAGGAGCAATTCGAAGCGGCGGAACAGGCGAGGCGCGAGAGAGACGAAGAGACGCGGAAGGAGCAGCTTGAAGAAGCCGAGAGGATTCGTCAGCTGTTGAGTAAATTGGAGGAGGAGAAACGCGATCAAGCCAGACAGTATCAGTTGCTCCAGGAACAATTCGCTGAAGCTGAAAGGAAACGCGAACACGACATACGTCAGGTGGAACAGAGACGACGGAGAGAGACCAACGCAGCTGAAGTTAGGTTGCGCCAGCAGGTAAACACCGCCGGACGACGCCGAACGCAGGAGACGGTGGAATTGGAGGAGAGAATGACGAACGTTGCGATGTCTCCCAGCTCCCCCCGTCCTCGGAACCACAGGCATGGTGTCATCGTCTCCGGCCGGTCTTATGCCATGTATAACAAACAACACGAATCCTACTACGCAACTCTTGACGATAACGAGGAACATCGTGAGTACTTACCGCCCAAGTTCGTCCTCCAGCCTTACAAATAAAATTCTAGTTATCATGGAACCCCGATTGGATCGAGGAGGAAAAGCTCGTCAGCAGGTGAGTAATTGTTAGCGGAAGCTCTCGCTGGCCGTCGTCTCACCGACTAATTCGCAAAAGTGGACATTCCGCAGCGAAGGCAAGTCTGGGAAGTGCAATGCGTGGACGATTCAATCAGTAAGCAGCGGCAAGTATTTGTGCGCGACGAGGCAAGTTGGCGAGATCAAGGCGTACGAAACTTCGACCCCAACTTTATGGTGCACTCGTCGTCTCGAGGGTCATGACTCCCAATTCCGGTGAGCTATAAGCGTCAGATATCTCGTCCATTTTCTAACCGGGGCCGTAATTCCAATTTTCCAACTTTGACTGGTTTTCGCCTTATAGAATTTCTTGTCACAATGTTAATGGGTCTGACCCAAACGACGAAGGTGTCGTTTCGGCCGATGATGGACCTGCCCAAAGCGGAGGTATGATTAAAGTGCGCCGGAGGCGCCGCGAAAGCGATGAGCATTGGATTGTGGAGGGGTGTGATTGATCCAGGCGCCACCACGAACTTTTGCCGGAGAACTCGACCTGAGTGAATGAGTACATATTTCGTGGGTAGGATGGCAATTACATGTATCCGAAGAAATGACACATGACCGTAACGACGTCTCTTGGTGATTAGAGCACAAACACCTACATCGACTTTACGATCATTACTACATTAGCGAGGGATAGGCGGGCGGCGGTAAGGCCCCAAAGGCAATGGCTCACTGTCTGATGACACCGCAAGAGAGTTGGAATCTGAGGCCCTGTGGGTGAGCTCACTGTTGGGCATGACGCAGCACTGTATACGGCGGTTTCCAGTGAGGATGGCTCACCATCTGGTAACATCACGAGAGTTGAGACCCTGTGGGCACTGAGGCGCCTTGAATTCTTTGACTTATTATAAACCGTCATACCGGCGGCAGTGAGGCCCCGAGGGTACTGTCTCACCTTTCACGATACTGCATGATAGTATAGGCCTACTTGCTCTATGTCGAGTTTCGTTTAATTGCCGTTAAGCCATGGAATTTCGTGCCGATGCATTAGACTGAATATACTCTACTTTTGCCCCTTGGTTGGGGGTCCTCGATCTCCCTGGCGTTGTTGACCCTATCTCTCTCAATATCTCACTTGACCTTGTTTCAATGCCTCAAATAGCCCTTGGGCTCTTGTTTTGCAAGCACCATCTTGACATTTTGATTGGACCAGATGATGGTCAGAGTTCCAAAAATCAAGCCACACATGTTTGTGTACAGGAGCTCTGCTTTGTACACCTTCTACCTACCAAAGGATCTCAAGTATCAGTGAAACATTGATCTAAAAGTGCCTTGAGGGTTTGGAAACCAAGAGGTGTTAATCTTCGCATCCGAGCGCAATGGTGACCAAGTCTCGATATCTCGAATCCCTTCCTGAGCACTTTTGTAAGGTTTGTGAAGCACTTCCATGTGCAAACATCCTTCGAAACGATGGATCCCATTCCTCAAGAAAAAGACATGGATGAGAGGCTGACAGCTCAAAACTGGTGTTCCGCAACTCGTAGTACTAGGAGCGAAAACCAGCCGTTCCTCATTGGGACCTTGTAGGGTTACTACCTACCACCGTACGTATCACGTATTCCGAGCGGAGAGCGCTATAGCACCGACAAGCTGAGACTCTCCTCTTACAAAAATGTATTACTAATTGATACCATTACATAGAGGAGCAGGTACGGTACATGGAGGGATGCAATCGCAAGATGAGCGTAGCGAGTTAAAACAAGATAAAGGGAATGTCACGATGGAGCGCAATGGGTCACCGTCTCACAGATGGAACATGATTGGCAGTGATGGGAGCATGCAGGGTTTTCACTGAGCCGAAGTAGTCACAGTCAATCTGCCCAACACTGCGCTTAGAGCATGCCAAATCCGGAGTAACCCGACCGGTCCTGCAGTGCCGGCTCTCTGGACCTTTGCCTCCTGGCGCCGAGCCACCTGGGTTTCTCCGCAACTGCTCTCTTCCGCCTCACGCATACCTTGCTCACGATTCCTTTCAGCTTCAGCGAATTGCTCCTGGAGCAACTGGTATTGCCTCGCTTGGTTGGATTTCTCCTCCTCCAACTTCTCCAGCAGTTGACGAACTCGCTCGGCTTCTTCGAGTTGCTCCTGCCTCGTCTCTTCGTCTTTCTCGCGCCTCGCCTCTTCCGCCGCCTCGAATTGCTCTTTCAGCTTTCGTTCGTATTGTTGAGCGAGTAGCGCCAGCTTCTCGTCGAGAGCCATCCCCGCACCTGTTTCAGTGATGGTCTTGCCTTGGTCGACTATTTCTTCCTGGATTGACAACGCCCTCGGATGGTTCTTCAGGATCTGACGCAGAATTCCATGGGCACTGTCCACTGTATCCTGCATATGGTGCATCATCACGGCGCCTTGAGCGATCGCGGGTTTGAAGAAGTCATCTAGGCTGGCGAGCTCGTCTGCTCGACGATGGCCTTCGAGTTCTGAGGGGAGGCGGGACCACAAATTGGTCATTATGATAACATTCTGGAGGAAGGGGTCTCCGCAGAGTTTGCGGAAGATGCGAAAGTAGGTTTTGGCGAGGCCGCCAACACGGAGGTCGGAGATTCGGTGAACGTAGATGATTCCGTGGAGGGTTCGGCCTTTCCGATACCTGGACATATGTCGATATTAGGACATCAATTAAAACATTCCTGAATTTTCTGAATGGGATGGGATGGTGCATAAAAGGGTAGACGGCACGTACTGTTTCTCAAGTTCGAATGTAATAATCGCCAGAATCTCGCGTTCAGTCTTGTTCGTATCGTCAAAACCCGGAGTATCGAACAAGATGATTCGACGACCGTCCAGGTGGAACGGGTCTGCGCGTTCAACCATATCCGTGCATGACTGGATCGAGTGCCCGACCCGGAGTTTGTTGGGTGACTGGGTGGCTACGTTGATGAACTATCGACAAGTACAAGGCAGTCGAATGAATCGCTGGTTCGAGGAGATGATACGAGGAGACCTACGGAAGATTTCCCGCTCCCAGTCAAGCCTATCACGCTATTAATGGAAAGTTGACCAGGCGAGTGATCAGCCATGGGGCCTAATCAATGAGTGAGAGAGACACTGACGCAATGAGCACATCCTGTACAAGTGCAATGAGTATCACTCATGACTATCGTAGCGATAGCTACGAACCTTGTCCGAAAGGTTGATAGGTGGTTTGACGGTGCTTTCTGCCATTGTACAGAAATGTAAGTTTGATCGGGGTCTGATCAAGGAGAAGAAAAAGGCAGAAGAGCGGATAGCGTTCAAGTCGGGCTGGTGCGCGAGCTTGCTCTTGATATAACGTTCGGATGAAGCGCTGAGGGGGNTCAGCTGCTGTTCCCGAAACGTGCTCCCTACCAGGAAATGAACCTCGATGCACACACGGGGCTGTTGATTACGTAGTATTAACTCTATTTGACGCCCATTTTTGCTCGGAGATTTCCTTACCGTGAAAGACGAAGGGAGATCTGTATGATAATCGCCTCATGCTGAGCACGTGTAGAATAGGTTCTCCTGTATTTGGGACATGTACGCTGGTGGCCTTTTTATGGCTCCTTTAAAATGCAACTCTTGGTCAATTGATTAGGTGAATGAGCAAGTAGGACGCCCAATTCAGTGAGCGAGCGGGATACTGACGCAATGAGCACATCCTTTATGAGTGCCATGAGTATCAATCTCGGCGGTCGTAGAGAAAGCTACGTACCTGGTTCGAAAGGGCGATAGGCGTCTCGACGGTATTGTTTCCCACTGTACAGAGACTGTACCCTCATTCAGAGTCTGACTAAGGAGAAGGAAGAGACGGTGGAGCGGGCAACGTTTGAGTCACAACATTCGGATAAAGCGTGTTTTTACTCAGGTGCTGTTTCCGAACCGTGCTCTTGGTAAATGAGCCTCGACGTACACACGAGGTACGCGATCAAGCAGATTCAACAGTGTGATGCCTATTGAGAGCTTTCCTTACAGAACGGTGAAGGGTGATCAGTATGACATTGATTATGACCCCATGTTTAGCAAGTGTGAAACAGATGTCGATCGTATTTGGATATGTACGCTGCTGGTCGAGCCAATTCTGGTGGTGTGTTTGTGGCTTCTTTTTAATGCGATTCTTGGTCCGATCCACACAATCGATCATTCCAAACGGGGTCATAGAGCCCAGCATGAGAGTGCTAAAGCCATCAATTTCATTAGCGGCACATTTTGTGATATGTACAGCCATGATAGATACTTACCTACTTGAAATTACCGCTAGCGGATGTTCCATTGAAGTCAGACTGGCTTGAAGTAAAGTTCACGAAGCCGTTTAGGACAAGCCTTCGTAAACTTGCAGCGTACGAATTGGAATCCACCATTACTGTGGCGAACCAAAACGAGTACGGATGACAGCACGGAACATGCGTCAAGCATAAAGGACATGCGACAAGACCAACGGGTGTACGACTGGCAGAGTTTAGTTGAATGAGCGAATGGCAGGTAGTAAGATAGTAAGATACCACTTACGTTAACGACGCATGTTGTCCACCCAAGCTTGAGGAAACCATCAGCCAAAGGGAACATTGGACCCTAGTACGAGCATGATCACGCCTCCCACCGAGAGATCATGGCGTTGTGTGTATTCCGGCACAATCGACAGCAGTTTGCAGTGGTACCGTCTAATCCTTGGGCTCAATTGGTGTGAGGAACGTCATAGTCAGAAAAAACTAACCTAAGGGAATCAGACTTGAGCGTAGATTGTGGACATGGCAACAGGAGAACTCTGAAAAACAGCTGCTTGAACACTCCCTCGAGCAGCACTGCCGAGTAAAGTTATCGTAAGCCTAAATTAGGATTGCAATGCGCATATCTACTGGAAAAGGGTGCTCACCGTCCACCTGGCCCTAAAAATCCACCAACATTTGTAGTCGACCCCGGATGCGTGCCTTGCAGGATTTCGACAACAAGAGGTTCATGATTCCACCGATGCTTGCCATCCAGGAGACCTATCAGTGTTTAACGACGACCGTGCAGCTGGGTTTCGAAGAAACTCACATATGTATAATCGACACCCAAGGTATTGTCCGCTTTACTTACTAATTAGATGGTCCACGGCAGGAAGAACGTTCAGCGCTCCACATTTGGGAGAGGGGAAGGGTAGATAGAGAGTGGTCGTGCACGAGGATAGAAGGCATCTACCGCCAGTAGCTATAGTAAATCCTCAGTGTCAAACTCCTCCGAGCCTATTAACAAATTCCAGCAACGACCGTTGACGTGGGAGAGGTGATCGTCGTCCTCCCGCAGGGGGAGCGGCGTTAGACACCTAATTTGTCGGCCATATGAATTTTTGGCGTTGTTGGAAAGCGACGACGGCAGCCATTGTCGCCGCTGGGCCGTAAAGTTCAATGCCATCGCCTAATCTTTAAGCTTGATTCGAGGGGAGAACACCCTAAATCCTTAAAGAATCAGGGTCGAGTAGAGCATATGTAGATGTGAGATGAGTAAGAGGAACTCACTGAAAGTCAGCCATCCGGCGGACGTACCAATACAAACTCTGGTCCTCCGAGTCGACTAGCCAATGCATTACTTCATTCTAAGTCAATATCTCCCTGTTGAGAGCTCTCATTGAAGGTGATATACCAACTATTTGATACCCAGCACCCTGGAAGAGTAGTCAAAGTCGTTGGCGAGGTGACTGGTGCCGGTGACCGCTAGCAAGGGCGGAATTTGCTACTTAGGGCGTCGACGGCGTCACACTCGGTTGGATTTCCTGGAAATTCGAGCAGTTTAAACTCACGCTGCTTGGCCTCGATGTTGCATCTCTGGACTGTCAGATCCAGGAATGTCTTTATCATCAGGACATCCGCAAAGTAGTCTTAGCTAGGTTCATGTTTAAACGTTTGATGCTGGCTCGTGCCGCCTAAGGATTGTCTACAGCGCTCTCAGTACGTGATACGTACGGCGTGTCGTTTCTTAGAATACACGTAGTTGTCGTCCTAACTACGACATACGGAAATTATCGCTCAGGTCTCGTTCTCCGGTAGCTATAGACATTCAGCGGGGGAGGGCAAGAGTGGAGTTGATCAATCATGTCTCTGCATGACCCAAATCTCATCCTTGTCAAGGTACTGTTTGAACACTTGGATCGTATCTCCACTTTTGACGAAGCCCAAGGGGACCGAAATGAGCTTGTCGTTGTCTTGGCCAGACTCATCATAGCGATAAATTCTATAAGATCGAAACCGGTCAGAATTGGAAAGTTGAAATCACAGCCTTGGTCAGAAGATGGAGGAGGAGAAAAAATCTAGTGCCTATAGCTCACCGGAATCGGGAGTCATTACCATCGACTTTCTGAGTGCACCATAAAGTTGGAGTCGAGGTTTTGCACGCTTTGATATCGTCTTCGCTTGTGACGCACAAATACCTGCCGTTGGTTACTGATTTGATTGTCCATGCCGTGCGCATCCCGACCGTGCCTTGGGAGTGGAATATCCACTTTCGAGAGTCGGAGTCGGTGAGACGATTCCCAGAGTTTCTGTTGACGATGACTCACCCGCTGACGACCATTTTTTTGACCNAATTGGGNTTCGATAACGACTAGTGTTCCTTTCGTCAGACTATATACAAAGAGCCTCAAGTAAGTGCTTACAATTTTCCCCCTTAGCGTCAATAGTCGCATAGTAGGATTGGTGCTGCATGTTGTACATGACGTAGGTCTGGCCGGAGACGATGGTACCATGCTTGAGGCTAGGACTGGGGATGATCCTCGTTTTCGCCTCCAAGTCCTCCTTCTGCTTCGCTAGGCGTCGTTCGGCGGCCTCTGCTTCCTGGCGTAGTTTGGCAGCTTCTGCTACCTGGCGTAGTTTGAAGACTTCTGCTTGAAACTCCTGGCGTCGTTTGGCTGCCTCTG
>JANBPK010001069.1:0-68803 GCA_027579435.1 Candolleomyces eurysporus
ATGCCTCAGCCTGCGTCGAGTAGGATGGACTACAATAGGGCGGGTGCAGGTATGCCGGAGCCTGGTGTGCCTAATATCGTTCCACCGCCTGGTAGGCCTGCGTCATCGCTGGGAGGAGGGGCGCCTATGACGATGCCTGAACCAAATGTCCCGCTGTACCCTGGGGTACCGCGTGCGCCTACTGCGGGGAGTACAGGGACGAGGACGCCAGCTACATCTAGGCATACGCCGGGTACAGCATCGTTAGGAACCGGACCGCTGGGAGGAGGGCTCTCGATGCCCGAACCGAATGTACCTAATATCGTCCCCAGAGCGGGGTCGAGGGCGGGGACGAGCTCGGGGATGACGCCTTCTGGAGGGATGACGATGCCTGAGCCGACTGTTCCAAGTATAGTTCCACCGACTACAACGAGGACGCCAGCGATGGGTACGATCACTATGCCTGAACCGAATGTTCCGAACATCGTTCCTGAACCTGTTGGGAAGATGAAGAAGGGCGCGAAGAAGAATAAGAGGAACGGAGGTGGCGCAGCAGAGCCCCTAGGATCGGCTTCATTGACGATGCCTGAACCCCACGTGCCGAGTTTCAGACCTAGTCCGAGCGGAGGAGGGGTGATCAATATGCCAGAGCCAAACGTTGTGGACTATACCAGCGGCGCTAGAGGGAACAACAGACAAACTGCAGGTACACCTCAGCCCGACTTCCCACCAGTCATCCCGAGTATGCCTGGAGGTATGATGGAAGGGTCGCCCATGACGATGCCACAACCGGAGATTGTGGATTACGTAGGTGGGACGGGTACGAGAAGGACTCCGGCAGGGGGGAATTCCAGGTTGACGATGCCTGAAGCGAGTGTTATCGATTACACGGGTTCTAGTAGGACGCCTGCGAGGTCCCCCGCTGTCTTGCCTTCTTCCATAGGAGGTGGAGGGATCGGCATGCCGACGCCGACGGTTAGTGGAATGCCCTTGGAGAGCTCAGGTCCACCTGTGATACCCGGTGTGACGAGTTCGCTGGGTGGGAGGAGTGGAGGCGATAATCAGGGAGAGGAACCATTCATTCCGCCCATGGATGTCTTGAGTCGTGCGGAGGCTGCTGAGGCCAATGAGCGTGGTGGTGGTGGWGGAGGAGGTATATTCAATGGTATGGCGAATGTGTTTGGAGGTGCCGGTGCTTGGGGTGGGTGGGGCGGGTCGTCTAATAACAACAACAACAATAACGACAACGACAACGATGATGGAGGCGATCAAAATTTCGGAGGAGGGGGGGGAGGGTTTATCCCGCCGAACATGAGGGACAACAATGATGATGATGACGATATGGATAGCACGACGTTGAGGAATACGAGGATGAATTCGCAGAGCGGGTTTGGGGTTCCAGAGCCTCCTGGCCAGAAAAAGAAACAGAAAAANGGGGGGGAAGAGGAAGTGATGAAGTTTCCTTGGGTCCACATCTGGTCTATTGTTCAGTCTTTCCTTTTGGTTTTCCAGTTCACGAACACTTATGGCGATRCCCACATATCTATCTATCCTTCCATGCGTACATTTACTTYGATTTGCCCTATGACTTGAYACCTTACTGCACTCTGGAACTAGGCTCACAATTATGTATATTTGACTCTCAATCTAGTCGTTTTCACTCAGAAACACGAGCTCAATTAATGAAGGGAAATATGCCCGACCTACGAACATCATTAGGACGATATAGAGGTYCACGAAAGGATCGCCTCACTTCGTGCCACGGAGTAAATCTTCAGTGTTTCCGTGATTCGGGCATGRGTCTGAGTGAGCTCTTGACCRCTATCATTCCAGCTCGCCCTAAGCTGAATGCGCAGGCTCAGTCTGYCTATTGCATCTCGACCTGCATGTGCGRAGCTGAATYTGCATTAGGGAGAAGCGCGTTCCTTCTATACACTCAAACGATAGCGTCAGCTTGTTCGAATTCRATGCAAGTTGGAGTACGTACGCGTTTAAATGRCCTTTCTTAGTCCCTTTTGACCACAAGCGTAGCGAAGGCATTCAGCTTGTTAATTCCACATATCYTTTTTMGAAGGATGAGAAGGGCCTTGTARCGAGTTGYGTTTGAGCGGAAAATGATGGAAATAACACGAATTGACGGGAATTGTGCATTGGGACGTAGGAAGGGCCTCGRATCTCGCAGCAAAGTTGGCCATAAGCAACTGGATAACATCGGGAYTCACARCATGTAAACGGTGAGGACGGTGTTTGGCTCCTTCTCAGACCGCAGTTCAAGGAYTATTGTTGTTCACCKGTCGCAACATGGATTYGAGCAGGCTTTGAATGGAGGTGTACCAACCTGRGAAGTCTAACTAGAGCTGCCTGGCTYCACTAGGCCACTGTGATCCTCGAAGCTCAGGTCTAAATTGGGTCTGTATAACAAGATCATCGAGTCCGAAGATACGGTTGTGGAGTTCTGTTTTGAAATCGAACGCTTGCGGTGYGCGCATGATGCCGGATAACTTACCTTCGNGNNNGNNCACGATGCAGGTTTTCGAGTACTTCGGTCTTCGTTTGCATATCAAGCATTCTGTGCCTTCGAACCTACCTTTAACAGCTACACGATTAGAGATGACATTGCTCTATGTCCGAATACTKACGGAGGTCAACGGAAGTCAAACTTATGGAACGCAGAAAGTCCGAGCCTAAAAAGACCCTATCTTCATATATATTAGTACAAAAAGGCGACCGAATACACAAAAACGTATTTTTAGAAAACATTTGTGCTATGTKCGTCRGTGCTACATAATATGKGCTCTRCTGTACAAAAGTCGAAATGTTTGACGATTCTTGGYGAGGGAAAAGGGAAGTAGTCGTTAATAATAGRCAAGATATAAAGGCAGGTGCAAATGAAAGAACGGGACAAGTAGAGAGGATGTTCAAGATTTTTCTCCGGAATTTGGTTCCGATCCKACAGCCTGCGGGAATGTGACGGGGTTCCCCCATGCAATCTCTCCCTCGTTTCCTGGCTTCTCCCCGCCAACGGACGCGGTCAACAGTGTCAGGTTGTCCGTCATATCGAAGCTGAGACTATACCCAAACTTCCCRATGAAGAAACAGGCAAGGAGGATGCCAAAGGACGCCAAGTTGACCAGTGTCATGGGTAGCAGAAGTCCTGCCTGGGTGAAGGAATCATCGATGAACCAACCCCTGACGGAGTAGTTCGCCGAACCAGTAACGTCACGAAGGCACGTTTGGGGTGGGTTAGAGCCAATTGAATAGATCAATCGGGAGTACGTCGCCTGTACGATGTTGAGAAGGCGAATACACAACATAAACATGAATCAATCACCTGGTACTGCAGGACACCTTCAACCATCGCTGCGTACAACTTGAGATATTCGGGGTGTTGTTCACGCGTCGACAAGTTGAGGTTCTTGGCGGCCACCGAGAACACAGCCTCCGCGAAAATGTTACCGGACCAGTTCTGGGCCTCCCATACGACGTTACCCAATCCTACCAGTCCCCATTCCACGAACCGATCAAACGTTCTTCGGGACGAAGAATCCGAAGCACTGGTAGTCCCCTGCGAAACAAAATATCCCGGCAATGATTGGTATACCACTGCATAGTCTTTGGCCCGCATTGGAGATATCCGACAAGTGATGTTCCCGATTGACGCCTCGTACTTTACCCTACCACGGAAGTAGACAAAGTAGGTAGGGTCCAGGGATCCAGGTTGGGGGATTTGCTTGCACGCCCAATACATAAGAGTATTGTTGGTGTTCAACGTGACGTATTCTGGGACATTCTCTAAAACATTTTGCAAGCCCGCCGCTCCGTCGCATGTACCATTGTGCTTGATAACCAAGTTGGTGTCAATCCCATCAATGAGGTGATGCTCAATGGGACTCGTGGTATGGTTGTTGCAGCTGACGTTAACTTCGAATCCCTGGTGGTTGAGGGTGTAGTTGTACGAGACCATTCGCCTCCGGGTTTCATGGTTAGTGAATGGGTTGGACGAGTCTTGAAGGCTGTTAAAGGCTGGGATTCCATTGGGACCAAGAGGAAGAACACCCTTTATAGAGCCAAGGAAGCGAAGCCCGCCATCTGCTCCGAGCTGGTGCAAGAAACTTATCCCATTGGTGATCCCAATAGCGGAAGAAAGCATCTGGAAGAATGAGCGGGCGGTCCAAAGGTTTAAGCACCACACGAATAAGACTCACATTTGCCCTGCCGGAGTCGAGGACGTCGAGTATCTGATTCTCCCCCAGGCACATCGTGAACTGTGTGTTTCCGAACGGCTATGGATGTATTTCAGATCATGATCAGTGGTCGATCTCATAGGAAATATCGTACCTTCCAGTCGCAACGATTCTGCACCCTGTTTGCCTCCAACCAGGCCAAACATTCGGGATCGCTCGAGGTGAAGTCCAACTCCGTCTCGGAAAGTTGAGCCGTCTTGTTAACTTGTCCGGGAGTGATCAGACCTGCAGTTCCCGACGGCACCAACTGAACAGCACCCCAGGTCGCGAGGAGCGAGACCAATACACCTAATCGCTGCTTACGCGGGCCCTTCGCCAATCGATTCCATGTCCCTATTCCCCACACCGGCGCTATATGACGAAACGACGACAAGGCTGAAATGCGGAAAACGGTTATGTTGACCTGACGGCGTGCATCTTCCTGGACATGTGCGTCGTCGCGACTGTGTCCATGTTCTAGACGGTGTTCGTCGTTTTCGGGGCGTCGCCTAGCTATTTGCTCTTGACCAAGCCTCACGATTGCCTGACCGAAGAGGAAGGTCGCAGCCAACCGATTAGCGGTGCCGATGAGTGTGACGACGGCGCCGACCCTTTGCGGGTAGTTGGAGACGATTTCGGCGAGGCTGTCGGGCATCGGAAGTCCATTCTTTGCGCTGACAACGCCAAAGAATATCCAAGGCCAGAATATCAGGATGATGGTCCCGGCCAGAAGGCCAAAGTCCCATGCAATGCGCTCCGAACGACTCCATTCCTCGACCGGATTTGCAATGTCACGATAATTCCGAGGCTCGGGGCCCGCCCTTGGTTGCTGCTGGTTGTCAATAGTTTGCGTCTCTCGGCTCTCAATGGTCGTGGAAGCGTCGTGTTGTAAAGACTGCTTTGTATCATTTTCAGGAACAGTAGAAGATGTTGACATGAGGTTGGTGTCGATGGGGAGAGTTCGCTGACAGTGCGCCGGAGAGAGGTTGGGGTGCGATATCCGAACCGTTCATTTTCAAGGGAGCATATAAAAGCTTTGAGATAGACGCTGGTATATCGGAATGGCAGGAGGCCCTCGCACGGCCAGTTCTATTTCAGTCAGAACTGGTGACCGTAACTCAATGCCACAGGTCAAAAATGGCTAACCGTCTCCGCACCTTTTTATCACATCATCGCACTTACATAGAAGGCTTCATAGACGGGGTCTATTCCCATGGAAAGGCACCAGGCACTAGACGGCAATACCACCGCAAATTAGGACTCTGCGATGGGATAGTTGGTCGTCGCTGTTCGTGTCCAATTGAGCCATCCTTGAGCGTATACAGCGGTGGCCAATTCAAATGTGGCTGAACGATCAATGATTGCCAAACCCCACGGAGTCAAATAACCGCACACATGGACAATTTGCAGCAATCGTGATCGCACCACCTTCCCGGCTCACCGGGTCGGTCCTTACTGTGCAGATACGCTTGGAAGGTCGTCTGGCATCTGCCAATATTTACATTGACAGGCTGGATTCTAGAACTTACAGGGCGCTTTGCTCTACTGGAATCTATACTTATATACCTATCGGGTAACGACTAGCCGCGCATGTGTCGAGTCGCTAAAGAGAACAATCCAGAGATAATGTACTTAACAGGCTGGCTGCCGAGGATTTGCTTCATGACAAACTTCTGCGAGCATTGTTGAGAACAGCTACCATTCGCTCCGCACAAAGATAGTAAGCTTGGTCGGAGGAATACTCCAGCACGGAACTTCCCCCAATCTGTCAATGGAAGGTTCCAGGGAAGCCCAGCGCTTACCACTCCATTCATTTGGTTATCATGCACTCTATGCAGGACTGATAGATATACGTACATACGATCGCGTCTGAATGGGTTCCTGAAATGCTGACCCATCATTAATCATTCTCCTAAGCTGACCAATTCAGCCTTACATCCATGGACAAACGCATCTTCACCCGAAGTCCGGTGACAGTCGTGTTTGGAGGAGCCCACCGAATTCATTGCCGCACGCCTCGCTGGTATCTACCAATCGCCCGGCCTTTTCCCGAGTCTCCTATTTTTCAATCCGCAGACTCATAGTCGTGCTATCCCCGTATGTGTCCTGAGCTCCGTCATCCCAAAGCGAGGGTATTCTCCATCCGATGTTAGCACACTCCCTGCTCATTGAAATGCGTCTGAGTGGTTGGCATTGCGAAAAATGTGACGATAACATGCGTACGTATATACCGATCCGAGAAAGGGTCAGGAGAGCGTCAATTGGGAAACGAGGGATCAGGATTCAGAAGTCAGGAGAATGAAAAGAGTCACTAAGAACCAAGCTGATGGAAAGAGGAACTTGTCGCAGACTGAAGCAAAGAAGGGTAAAATAAATATCAAACCTTCCCGTTGGGCGATGACGGCAATATTGTGAATTCATACTGGGTCTGATTCAGCGCCTGTGGGTACCGAACCTTATTGTCCCATCTAACTTGTCCATTCTGCTCCCCAGGAACACGTGCAGTCAACAACGATACGTTATCTGTCGCATCGAAGTTGTGCTTGTACCGGAACCTCCCGATGAAGAAGCAGCTGAAGAGGAGTATGAGAGACGCCAAGTTAACCAGCGTCGTTGGAAGAAGAAGGGCCGCCTGTGCGAAGAAATCTTTCGAGTCGATGTGCCAGCCCCTGACGGAGTAGCTCACCTCACCAACAACGTCACGAAAGCACGTTGCTGGAAGGCCAAAACCAACTGAGTAGAGCAATCGGGAGTAYGTTGCCTATACAATGACGAGGCATGTGAGCACGAAAGCGGTAGAAAGGCAAGCGTGAACGACATACTTCGTACTCCAACATTCCCTGGATCATCGCCTCGTACATTTTGGGGTATATGGGGTTCCTTTCCAGGGTTGATAAGTTCAATTTCTTTGCGCCCAGGGAAAACACGGCCTCCGCGACAAGATTTGCTGACCAGTTTTGTCCTTCCCATATAGCGTTCCCCAATCCAACCAAGCCCCCCNTCGATGTACCCAGAAAACGTGGGTTTCTGCGGAGACTGCGCATCAAGGGCCCGCGAAGTGATGAAGTGTCCGGGCACTGAGAGATAGGTCACTGAGTATTCTTGAGCCCGCATTGGCGATATCCGACAGGTGATGTTCCCAATGGACTTCTCGTAGTGCGTCCTACCCCGCAGGTAGACGAAGTAGGTAGGTTCCAAGGATCCAGGTTGAGGGGGTTGCTTGCATGCCCAATACGTCATCGTGTTGTTGCGGTTCAGCGTCGGGTACTCTTCAACGTTTTTGAGAACATCTTGCAGACCCACACGGTCGCAGGACCCAACGGAGGAAATGACTACGGGTACATTGAGGTTGCTGAGATTGCGATAAGTAATGGGGCTCGTGTCATCGTAGGAGCAGTTGATACTGCTCTCAAATCCCTGATGATTGAGCGTGTAATTGTAGGATTCGGACACTATTCGCCTTCGAAGGCCATCGTCAAGGAAAGGGTCCGACGAATTTTGGAGCGCAGTAAAGGCTGAGACGCCGTTGGGACCAATGGGAAGAACGCCCTTCGCGGAACCACGGAAACGAATGGCGCCTTCGTTTCCGAGCTGGGTCAAGGAACTCGTCTCGTTGGCGATCCTGACAGCGGCAAGTACCTGCAAGAATGTGGTCATAAGACGAAGTACAGTACCCTGCTAGCTATACGCACGTTTGCTCTTCCAGAATCGAGCACGTCCATCATCTGATTCTCCCCGAGGCACATCGTATACTGTGTGTTGCCATAAGACTAGGGAACCAAAGTTTATCAGATAGTCAGATTAGATGATGTCGTGGTAATCACAGATGTGGTTCCACGCACCTTCCAGTCGCACCGGTTTGTGGGCCCGTTGCTCCTCAACCACTCTAAACACCCAGAATTGTCCGAGGTGAAGTCGATCTCACTTCCTTTGAGCTCAGCGGTCTTGTTAAACTGCCCGGGAGTGATTAAAATCGCAGTTCCCGTTGGTATCAGAGACGAGGCGCCTAGAGCTGCAAGGAACAAACCCAGGACCATCAATCGTCTCTTGCGCTTTGCCAACCCTTTCCACTGCCCGATGCCCCACACCACGGTCATATACCGAAATGCCGACAATGCCGATACATCGAAAACAGTCACCCCATGATCGATCAGCTCCTGACCAAACCTCACGATTATCTGGCCGAAGAGAAAGGTCACAGCGAATTGATTGGTTGTTCCAATTAAGGTGACCACGGCGCCCACTCGCTGAGGGTGTCGGCGCACAATGTCGGAGAGTCCGGGGGACATCTGAATCCCATCATTGGCGTTGACGATCCCAAAGAACGTCCAAGGCCAGAAAAGCATGAGAAGAATACCGAACAGGAAGCAGATGTCGATCACGATGCGCTTGCGGCGGGACGTGTCATCGTGAGGATTGGCAATAATATCGTCGCTCCGTCGAATTTGGACCCCATGGAGACGCGTATCTTGTTTCTTCACGTCACTGAGATGCAGGTGAGGAGTGCCGGGCGCCGTCATTGGTGCGCTTAATCGAAGTGATGTTGGAGCCGATGGATGGTAGGAATAGATGATGAGGCGGTGGGATTAAAGTACTTGAGCGGTGAATGCAGAAGAGCCAGAATGGCTTAGAAACTGGACAAGACAGCTCCTGTGACTCAGAACATATAAGAAACCTTAAATTTGAGTTGTTGCCCAAAGAGGAATATACTGGTGTGATAGATGAACAGCTGAATACGCGTGTAAGGCCGGCAGGAGGACCAGACAAGCGGACACCCTGCATGAGGATCCATCGCCACAAAATGGGCGTCTTCCGGTCCATTTCACCTGTCAATACACACCGAGTGAATATGTTACTTCTGAGCACCTCCGTTTCAGTATGATCACTGGAGGCATTCTGCTCACAGCCCCCGTTGATATGAATTTGACCCTGAAAACGGACTAGACTCTCAGAAATAGCTTCTGAACACGTTGAACCGGCGTGCACCGTACAAACCATTCACTGCTGGGATCCAAATTTCCTGTGGTTTGCAAAATGCGTGCAAAACGGATCCAAAAAATCTCAGGTTCTCAAAAATCCTCTTGCAACGCGCAAAAGACTATTATTTGCGTATTGCCGCCCACAAAACGCCAGATTCCGCGTATTGCAGGCTGCAAAAGGCGAATAATCGCATTTTGCACCACATTTTGGCCCAATGCAGAATACTATCAATACTTTCTATTCTAAGGATGCGTTTGGCAGCGATCTTGCCGAATGCAGAAAAACTAGATCCCAGCAGTGATTCCTAGTTAAGTGGTCGGAGTTTGACCGTGAAACGATAGGCGCTACACGGGAACACACACTCTCCGCCGCGGTCTCGCTGGTACCTAGTATCCAGATCGAGGAGAAGGGTTCCAAGACGGTTGGGCGCTTCGCTCTGCTGTGTTGCCCATTCAGTTCGCTGCACGCAACCTGCTTCCGAATTCCAAGAAAGTGGTTGAATATGGGGCGCCTGTCCGATGAAATGGCCATTCCGTCGGATAGGGAGGACTGGCTGCCGAATATTTGTCCCGGCTGGGGCGGCGAGCTTAACCCTTGAGAAGATGATGTTACGCAGAGGGGCAAAGCTGAAACAGGCAGTGGAGAGTCAGTTTGTTCCATCTCGGCATCGGAGGCGAGGCCCTTATGCGCCTCCGATGACAAATTCAATGCCATTCATCGAGAGGCTGGATTCAAAATTATCGATCGCCACAACCTGACATTCTTTATGTAGAGTCTTAGCTGCATGAGTTAACAAAATTTACTCCTCAGATGCGCTAGTTGAAAGAATCGAAGTTTTCAGGCATGGATCAGGCATTTCACCATGGTGTGTGAGAAGGCGTCCGTTGAGGTTTAGTCACATAAACTAGCCGACAGAAAAAGGGTAGATGGATGAGAGAACAGATGCAGACAATGCTTTCGGTCGGCTCAATGGGAATGTTTGTATCATCCAAAGACCTCGTTCACTCTCTTCTCTTTGCTGATGAAGCGGTCCTGGGTACGAAGCAGGGCGACCCCTAACGACCAATATTATGGTGGAGAACTCCCAAGGAAACATCGGATTGTCCTCACCCAGAGCGGATCCCCATGAGGACGTCCTTCCCATCTTCGATGTAGGAAAGCCATAGAGCTCATGAGGTCTCATAACTCAAAGCAAGCACCTTTTTTCACTCTGGTGGCAGGGTTAGAAGGTGGAAGGATTTGGGTTGATACCGCCAGTCCGCTCAGCACTCAGCTCTCAGCAAGTCGTCTTGAAAAACAGCCTCCCCAGTGTCTCTCAGAAACGGAGCGTGTATCATCCCCAGCGTTGCCAGTGATTCTTTAGTTGGGTACTCATCTTCGGTAAAAATAGTGACTACAAGGCCAAGAACAATGGTACGCTTGGAGAACACTTCCCAGTACCTCGCGCAAGTCTTTATGTATTAGTACTGATCAGCTTACCTTTCAGAGACTCCAGTGGGAAGGAGATCTACCAATTCTACCTCAAAACTGTCGGTTGTGCTGTTGGCCATGGTGGGCTTCTGGGAGGCTGACCCCTCCGAGGACGACGTCAAGAAGACTGTATGGAACCTTCTAAACCAGGCACACTATGGAAAGCACATTTATAGGAGTGATAAATGTACCGTATCTTTCTCACGTCTAACGTCGCTCACCGTCTATTTCAAAGGAATGGGATGGGCCGTGTCAAATGGTAAAACTAAGGCTCAGGTCGGCATCAGGCCCCTCATGATTCATCCAAGCTTCCCTCCCAGATATCCGAGCTCTGCAAGATCGTTCGCGTTGAAGACGATGATGAGTGAAGGGGGATTTGCACTAGGCTTGAAGTCATACCTGCTTTGCTTTTCTTTGTTCACGATCAAGCCGGGAACAGTACTTCTCGATCATCATGAACGTGGACATTGTAGTATCAATCGCAGTCTGTTGTGTAGCTGTTGAATATTGATGTGTGCACGAATACGTTCCTCGGGGCATCGTTTGACAATATGCGAACTAGAGATCCACTGGCCCATATATTTGTCAGCGGTAGCGGTGGGTCTGAATAATTACACATCGAGGAGTACGAGTCATAAGGGAGGGATAGAAAGCGTCGTCGCTATCATATACGTACTACACCTACAAGGCCATGAATTGCTACGATAGAATTACAATATAAAAAATAACAGAAATGAGAAGGCCCAATGGGAAGAGAGACGTCGATGCGCCACGGGCTTAGACCCTCGCTTCGGGCAGAGCCTGGGGATATTTGACCGTGTTTCGCCATTCGACCTCTCCACCCGTTCCTCGCTCCACCCCGGGAATAAGTGCGGTCAGCAACGAGATGTTATCTGTTGCATCGAAGTTGTAGGTGTACATGAATCTGCCGATGACGAAGCAGGCGAGGAGCAGGCTAAGCGATGCTATGTTTATCAACGTCATCGGGATGAGGAGTCCTGCCTGAGTGGCGGCGTCTTCAATGTACCAACCCCTCACAGAGTAACTCACTGACCCAGTGACGTTGCGAATGCACGTCGGTGGTGGATTAGAGCCAAGTGAGTAGATCAGTCGCGAGTACGTTGCCTGGACAACGGTAATGAGAGACTGAATATACAAGAACGTGAAAGACCTACCTCGTACTCCAGCATTCCCTCAATCATTTTCTCGAACAGGCCGAGGTACTCGGGGTGCCGTTCGTTCGTTGTTAGATTCAAGTTCTTGGCTCCCAATGAAAACACGGCCTCGGCAACAACATTGGCGGACCAGCTCTGACTCTCCCAGACAATGTTCCCTAACGCTATTAGCGCCCCTTCGATGTATCGATGAAAGGTCGTTGACTGGGGAGCATCACTGGTGATCGCCTGTGAGGTAAAGTATCGCGGCAACGACAGGTACTCTACGGAGTAGTGCTGAGCCCGTAATGGGGATATCTGGCATGTGATGTTGCCGATGGACGTTTCATAGTTCCCCCTGCCGCGGAGATAGAAGAAGTAGGTGGAGTCCTGAGAGCCAGGCTGAGGAGTCTGCTTGCACGCCCAAGGGCTCAAAGTGTTGAAGCGGTTCAGCGTAACGTAATCCAGAACACCTTCTAAGACGGGTTCCAGACCTGCCCCTGGGTCACAGGTTCCATTGGAGCCGATGATTAAAGTTGTGTTGATGTTTTCAATCCTACGATACCCGATAGGACTCGTGGGGTCGTAAGAGCAGGTGACACGGCTCTCGAGTCCTTGTTGGTTGAGGGTGTAGTTATATGAAACCATTCGCCGACGGGTGGCATCGTCGACGAAAGGATTCGACCCGTTCACGAGGGTGTTAAAGGCCGGGATGCCGTTGGGACCAATGGGGAGAACACCTTTGGGAGAGCCAAGGAACCGAATCCCGCCTTTTCCCCCGAGTTGGTCCAAGGAACTTGTCTCGTTATTGATGCCGAGGACAGAGAGCATCTGTAAAGTGAATCGTTTGTATGAACGACCGATTGACGTCTGAGAAAGACTTACGTTTGTCCTGCCGGAGTCGAGCACGTCGAGTATCTGGTTCTCCCCGAGGCACTTTGTGAATTGCGTGCCTGCAAATCTCTAAGGCATTTCGCAAGTTCATCAGTGTCCGTCAACTGGCAAGTAGCAAACGCTGGCATACCATCCAGTCACACTTGTTCACAACCCTGTTCGCTTCCAACCACGTTAAACACCCGGGATCGGTGGAGGTGAAGTCCAACTCTGTTCCTCTGAGTTCCGCCGTCTTGTTAAACTGCCCAGGAGTGATCAAACCCGCTGTCCCCGACGGAACCAGCGCGAAAGCGCCCAAAGCGGCCAGTAGCAACGCCAGTATCGTCCACCGTCCCCTCCCGTTCTTCATCTGTCTCAACTGCCCAATTCCCCACACCATACTCATATGACGGAACGCCAGCAATGCTGTCACCCCAAAAACAGTCACTTCCTGGCGGATGCTCGCAGCAATCAGCTCCTGGCCAAGCCTAACGATCGTCTGACCGAAGAGGAATGTCGCAATGAGGCGATTGATGGTTCCAATGAGGGTGACTACGATGGCCACTCGTTGCGGGTATTGATCGATGGTTTCTGCGAGTCGACCGTGCATCTGCAGCCCCTTCTTCGCTTCGATGACCCCAAAGAATACCCATGGCCACAGAATCATGAAAATTATGACGAGCAGAATGACCAAATCCTTCGCAATGCGCTGCCAGCGAGGCGTAACTTCTACGGGATTAGCAACGTCGTCGATCTTGGACTCCGACGATGAGATTTCGTCTGCGTTCCGGGGCTGGTGTCCATCCTGGGTCTTCTCGTCCGAATTGTGAGAGTCGTCTTCGATCTTGTGGTCGTCATCCTGGTTCTTCTCTGGGTCACCAGACGGGATTGGCGAGTTTACCACGGTCAAGGTGGTGCCTCGCTGTCCCAATGAGGGTCGACTACGACCYTGTTCAATGACTGGTTCACTGAGGGAGAGTTGAGGAACTGGGGTTGGCGGGGNATCCCGTGTCGTTCTGAGAGGGAGCGGCGGGCGTCGACATTCGTTTGGCGTAGATGTGGGTGGGGGTCGACTGGGAGAAAGGAAAAGAACGAGTGGAGCTTGATAGCATCGTTTCATCGGTTCAGCGAGTATATTGGGGAAACTTGGATTCGGCACCTATGAATAGCCCAGGATAAGGGGGCACAAGGAGTAGTCCCGCTCGGCCGGCACGGCGGTTGGCTCACCAAAAGAGAAGTCAATGAAAACGAGCACGCTTTCTCGTGTCAGGAGATGGGCGTCTCCAAAGCTATGGGTCATCCAAAAGTATCTAAATTGCGTGGTCAATGCGAATGAATAGATCGACAGACTCGGAGCTCTGTTCTTTCGGTCGAATCGGGGGATCCTAGTGACTAGACAGATGAGTACTGAACCTTTGACGCACAAACTGACCTGGAATAGGAAGCCGATCTCCACACCATACACGAGGACAGAGTTTCATCACTTACTGACAAACCGAGTGTAATAGTCGGGGTCTGTTAGCATGTAAACGACAGCATTGGCGCTAAAAAGCGATACTCACTCTGCCCGAGACGACTGACTTTGTCCGTCAGCCGTTGGTCCTCTCCAGGAGCTGAGAAAACAAGGAAAATGAAGCAGGGCCCATTTTGTTGTGCTAGGCCATTGAGGCCTAACAGTGACACACATAGACAAGCTCAGGAACCCCGCATAGTGCGGCCGAACGGCTCAGCTTTTCGACTCGTCGCTCGTGCTCAGGCCCATAACGTAGTCCGTCGGTTCTGCATGCGCTGGTAAAGCTCAATCTTCTGTAGCTTCGGCCGAGCGTGTACCACGATCCAGGAATACACGGGTATCGTGCCCCAGTCAATTTCCCTTCTGGATAGGCGACTCTCACTGAACCCCCTCGTGTCTTCCCGATCGGCTCCATCGCCTGGCTCAGCTGGAGTTGCAAACCCTGCATCAAGTCTGGACCGCTCCTTGGCGGATCCCGTAATACCTGTATTTAGCAGACTGGTTCTAGAATTCGTTGGGCGCTTAACTCTGCCGATTTATTTGTATAATTCTGGATGACTTGGCATATCTTCGATCGTAAATGGCATGCAATATGGCGGGAAGCGACCACTCCGCCGAAACCGCATATTGGCTGGCAAGCATCTGCTGCGGTCATTCCTATATCACTCTTATAATTAGCTTGGTCTCCGCGCGAGGTCCGTGGCTCAGCATGGATGTTCGCCAATCTGCCAATCTTTGAATGGAAGCTAGCGGGGAAGCTCAGTATTAATCAACTGACTGTATATGAAGTTATCAGGATGAATGTCAGCGCTCAACGGCAATCCCCAAAACGTGGACCTTTGGTACTATAGAAGCCTCTCAGCTGATCGACCCGCTCCTACTTGTCAGGGGCGACGAAGGGCGCGTGTTTCCCATGACGCAGCCTGCACCCCAGATCGCAAGCATCAAACACAAGCCTTGACTGGGGTTGATAGGTAGACTGTAACGGCATAATCAGGAGTCCTGTGTATCTAATCTGATCACCTAAGTTCAATGTCAGTCGATACTCCGACGATTCTGGCCCTTCGGTTGTCCTCTGCAATCCCAGTAACAATCTAACTAAATTCCTGGGTAGAGTGATACAATTCGCTTTCTGCCTACGCATTCTCTGCATGATCTTGCGCAACTCAATAATTCGAGGGCACATGCTGGCCCGCCTCCCGCTCAAATGGGTCTGACCCCGAGTTTTGAATTGAAATATCTGACGTTGGCATTTGACAGGAACGATATCTACGCGAAACTAGAAGGAAAGGATAGAGTTCCGTCACGCCCCTGCAGCGTTATGAAAGCCTCGTTGCATCGTTTTTCTCGAGCGCCGACTATTCGGCCTTTTCTGGCACCTGGAATTCGGGCCTTTGGGCGCATGCTGCAGCGGAGACCTATATCCCCAAAGAAATTGGGCGCTTGTGTGCCCTATTATAAGCCCTTTGCAATCTACCTGGAAGAATAGGCTTGTTCGTTCCCCAAAGACGAACTCCAAGATGTTCATCCGCCTCCAAATCTGTCTGGCTCTCGCTGTTCATGTTTTACTCGCTGCTGGAAGCCAACTGTTCCAGCGCGACAATGCCACAGCTTCTGCCTTCGTGACGGCTGGCAACGGAATTTTCCAACTCAATGGAAAGTAAGTCTCCTTCATCCTTCGCCCCCCCAATCTTAGATGCCTACAGAGCTCAATCAACCTCGCTAGATACTTCCGTTTCTACGGTACTAATGCGTACTGGGCTCATATGACGACCGACTACGACCTTGATATGACCTTCCATGACATCGCAACTATAGGGTTCAAGGTCGTTAGGACCTGGGCCTTCAACGATGTCTGTGACAAGCCTCAATCAGGACCTTACTTCCAGGTGTGCTAACACGACTCGTGATTACTCTCTACATGGCTCACGACGACTTCAGATCCTGAAGGGTGGAAAGGCTACGATCAACGAAGGAGCTGATGGCCTCCAACGACTCGATAAGCTGGTTGCTGCCGCGGACAAGTACGGTATCAAGCTCATCCTCACCTTGACGAACAACTGGAACCCTGAGCGACAAATGCCTTCTGTCGCTTGGAACCGTCGCGAATTCTCCAAGGAGCTCCCCAGAGGCTACCTCCAGAACGACTACGGTATGTGCCTGTCCTTAAACGTAANGTGACGATTATTGATGATCAACTGCGAAACCGGTCATAGGCGGAATTGATGCGTACGTCCGAAACTTCCATCCTGGAGGAACCCATGATCTCTTCTATACCGATCGCACCATCATCGAGGCCTTCAAGAACTACGTCAAGGCTGTCGTTACTCGTTACTCCCAACACCCAGCGGTCATGGCCTGGGAGCTAGGGAATGACCTTCGCTGCTCTTCCACTTTGAAAGCGTCGAACAACTGCAACCCCCAGACCATTACCCGGTGGGCAGCTGAGATCTGTGAGTCATAACCGATCGTCCTTCCACGAAATGTATTCACAATCTGGGCGTGATTCACAGCCAAGTACATCAAGGAGCTCGATCACAAGCATCTTGTCACTGCAGGGTATGCTCCACTACACGCTCCGTGCACACCTTGCTCACAGCGGAAACAGTGATAGCGGTTTCTATTGCCTTGAATGCCCCAAGCTGTTTGCGAAGACCTCGACCCCCAAGCGCCCTGCACTGGAGGGACCCTCATTCGACGGATCTTACGGAATTGACACTGAGGACCTTGTTTCCATTCCGTCTATCGATTTCGGTTCTTTGTACGTTATGACTTTACCTGCAGGTCTACACGAGGCGCCTAATTCTTACCCATTAGGCAAATCTCACCTGAGCAGATCCAACTGTTCCCAGTCCTTAAGAAGGTGAAACCCGCGACCCAGGCTATTGGAGACGGAGGCAAATGGATCGAGGTACATTCACAAACGTCGATTCTGTAAGCCATCGTCCATCGACGAGACCTTTCCGCTCTCTCAACCTCTATTTTCAGCCTCAAGAAGCCAGAGGCGTTGCTCAGCTCCGGTATCGTCCCCAAGACGAACTGGAAGTACTTCGTTCCCAATGATCAGTCCACCTTCCAACCTGACGGCGTGCCCTGCCGTAAGTAATGCTTCGGTTGTATTGCTAAGCTATCTTGCTGATGGTTCCTTCGCGTTCCAGACGGTGTGGAGAGGTTCCAAGTAGAGTACTCTATCACGTACTGGGCCTCAGGTGCGAGATTTGCGCCCCTCATTTTTCTTCCAGCGCTGATCAACTTCCATCCAACCTTCATAGCCGCGATCAACGGGAACGTTGATGGTGTTCTCCAGGCGAACGTGAGTTCTCGATGTTCCTCTAATCCTTCTTCGCTTACTCACCCTCTTCGAAGTGGCTCCAAACTGGACTTACGAGTCACGGAACCACGAATCCTATCTGGGACAGGCGAGCCAAGAGACAGTCGGCCCCACTTGGAAATTCGCCGAACAACGGCTATCCCAGCGATCCACGGTAAGCCTTTCACCTTTGCCCTTATCGCGAGTTTCATTGGTGCTCATGTCTTTTTGCAGCTACGAAGGAGCTGCCACCGGGCAAACTGCCGAGCAATTCGCTAGCAGTGCCCCTCCCGTATAATCCTCCCACCCGTGGATGTGATTTACGACCACATCGGGGTCCTTCCTTTCATTTTCCTATCTCTACCTTGAACCTTTTGCGAGACCATTTACTGTACATCATAGACCTCAATACGCGAGGCATCCCTCCCAGACTCTTTCTCGAACCCTGACGCTTTGAACGATCTTGCTTTCCTCTTCATGACTGACGATTTACGGACTACAATTGTACTTTCTTTTCTCAGACATTTTACGATAAAATTCAATGTGTATTGGCTATATCAGATGCGTGACTTTCAAATTTGTCCTCATTGAATAGCTATTCAATGCATTTGCCTTGGGATTCTTTCTTACGTGACGCGTTCCTGGCGCTGGGACGAAAGCGCCTTTCATGCTCTCCTTTTGAAGCTTCATTTGTCGGGTTTCAGTTCTCTCCGGGCTGTGCAAGATATGACTATTAGAAGACGCCCACCCGCATTTATCTGGATCCCGAATCTTCATTTCGTCTCAAGATCCCGCATCTCCCGCACTTTGTCAGGCGTATGATAAATTGAATCAAAAGAAATTTATCGTCACTAACACTACTACACGGAGGTCGTGGTACTCGTCAAATAAAACCTAAACGCAAGGACGTTGCTATTATACATACATTCGCCGTTGTGGCTAATCAGACGAAGATTGTTCATAGACGAAGACAACGAATGTGAAGGGGGGNAAAGTACAGTAACAGGAGAGATAAGAATCGAATCCTTAAGCTCGAGCAGGTTCTATTTCGTAATGCACCTTGTTGTCGAATTCAATCCTCCCATCCCTCCTTCGCCTCACATTAACCACTAAGGCTGTCAACAAAGACATACTATCTGTCGCATCAAAGTCGTAGGTATACCTAAATTGCCCCATGATGAAACAGGTGAAGAGAAGGATCAGGGAAGTCAGGTTCATAACAAGCATAGGAATGAGTAGTCCCGCCTGAACTCCGGAGTCGTCGATAAACCAACCTCTCACTGAGTAGCTCACCGAGCCAGTGACTGTGCGAAGGCACGTCGTTGGAGGATTGGCACCCAGTGAATAGACCAATCGGGAGTACGTTCCCTGATGACGATGATCAGCCCTCGAATCCACGCTACAAACGTGAGAAGCTCACCTCGTACTCCAGAGCTCCCTGGATCATCGTTTCGAATAACTTGATGTGTGTCGGACTCGGCCCATACGATGATACGTTGAGATTCTTGGTTCCCATCGAAAACACGGCCTCCGCGACGAGGTTGGATGCCCAGTTTTGTCCTTCCCAAATGAGATTTCCGAGCCCAATTAACCCCCCCATCGATGAACGGGGCAAATGTCCTTCGTTGTGAAGCCTCTCCCAGGCTGTTCTTCGCCTGGGAGGCAAAGTATCTGGGCTCGGAATGATACACCACCTCGAAATCTCGAGCGCGCATCGGCGACACGCGACAGGTAATATTCCCAAGAGTTCTCTCATACTGCTGCCTACCCCTGAGGTAAACGAAGTATGTGGGATCGATAGAACCTTGGGAAGGTGGTTGCTTGCACGCCCAGTACGTCAACGTGTTGTTGACGTTCAGCGTACGATAATGGTCAACGACGTTTATCAAAACGTCCTCCAGTCCAGCGGCGGGATCGCAGGTACCGTTTGAAGCGATAACTCTTCTCGAAGGGTCGGATTCGAGCGGGTAATATCTGATCGGACTCGTGGAATCGTTGTAGCAACTAACGTTGATCTCGAGTCCTTGTTGGTCCAGAGTGTAGTTGTAGGAGACGATTCCCCTTCGGACGGCGGGATCTATCAAGGGATTTGCCTGGGTCTGGAGTGAATCAAAAGCTGGGACGCCATCGGGACCGATTGGGAGAACCCCCTTCGCAGTACCAAGGAACCGAATGCCACCTTCAACGCCAAGTTGGCTCAGCGAACTCGTCTCGTTGGTGATCCCGAGGCTTTCAATCATCTGCACGCATGACTGGTAAATAAGAGGTACCGCAATGAATTACAGTGAAGCTCACCTTTGCCCTGCCAGAATCGAGCACATCGAGTATTAGATTCTCCCCGAGACATGTCGTGAAATGGGTGCTCTGAAAGGTCTAAAAAATGCCCAAATTATGAGCGCTCCCCAACCCAACTAGTAGGCTCGTACTGCACCTTGTAGTCGCACGTGTTCGTCACTGACACTTGGTTTTGGCCCAGCCAGGTCAAGCACTCGGAGTCGCCCGAAGTAAAGTCTAGCTCCGTCCCCCTCAGGTCGGCCGTCTTATTGAACTCTCCAGGCGTTATTAAACTTGCAGTACCCGACGGTATCAGTGCAAGGGCGCCCAAGGATAGAACTAGCATGAGAACTACTAACAACCTCCACTTTCCCTTGATCAGCTGTCCCCATTGCCTCACCCCCCATACCATGGTCATATGGCGAAACGCCAGGAGGGCCGATACGCCGAACACGGTCACTTCTGGCTGCGAGTTCTTCGCAGAGTTCTTCGCGATCAGCTCCTGACCGAGCCTCACGACGGCCTTCCCAAAGAGGAGGGTCGCAATGATGCGATTGATGGTGCCGATGAACGTGACGATAGCACCGACCCGCTTAGGGTGTCGGGCAACGTTTTCGGATAGTTGGTTGGTCATCTGAATTCCGTGCTTCGCCTTGACTACCCCAAAGAATACCCATGGCCATAGAATCATGAAAAGGATGATAACCAGGAGGAATATATCACTGGCGAGGCGTTGCGAGCGAGTCGGTGGTTTGGTTAGGGTTTCGCTGGTAGCCTGGGTGTCCAATGGCAGTTGATGGTTATGGTTTTGGTCGTGGGGTTTATCATCGAATTCATGGGGTTGGGAGGACTCCATGCCGCGAGATGGAGCGGAGGAAAAGGTACGTTATAGAGCTGAGGATTGAGATGGCAAGAAGGAAAGGACAGCATACTTACTAAACGACCAAGTTATGGCCAGATTGTTCGGATGGCAGGGAAATGAAGCCCGAAATGGACCTTATCAGATGGCGTTCACGGACAAGACTTAGGGACCAATGTAATGGGGCGCACGGGCGTCTAAGTTACCTCGAGGTTAGGCCGGAATTGCCGACTGCCTCGAGGATGAAAGGTCCTTTCCGCCGTGACTTTTCCGTCCAAAGCGCTGACCACCGACAGGTCATGCTTCAAGGATTCTTTCGTTCTAGTCCATCTTTTTAGCGGTACATATCGATGGAACATGTTCCAGAATCTAACCCGACAGGTGACCCCATGCCTTATTGAAAACGTGGTCAGTTGGGTACACGAGGAATGTGCCAAGTTATAGTATGTATTGGTGGCGTATCACGAAATTCAGTATCAGGCTTGACACAGTACTTGGATCTCATTTCGGCACCTAGAGGCTCCGTGGCACCGCCGCGCGGTGCCCCATCCCTGCCAGGGTACCCGGGACGCAAATGATTCTGTACAAATGATTCTACTGGGTGACTGTCAGGACAGTCGACATTGTGCTTGTATCATGCTACTTTGACCGATTGAGATCGTCTCGATATCGTTATACTTACTCCCTATAGGCTTTCGAGTTATGTACTCGATAGGGTTTGCATTTGTCTATTTATGTCTGTCTACAAACGTGTCCGTTATAACCGGGGAGAGCGCGATCTATGTTCTGGCCTTTTCTGATTTCTCCTTTCGGATGTTGAGTCGAGTGTGACTGCGGAAGTTGACGCCTGAGGCTCCTGAAGGCTAGAAGCCGGCCTTACTCTCATTCTCCTTGTCATTTTACCGGATTGAGGGCCTTGAAGAGCTGAAAGTGGACTTGGAAGACTGCTTGAGTTATGAAAAGAGCTGTGTAGCCCAACGGGTTCGTGATTGGGGCGACGATCATTGAACTTTGTAAATGACGTTGACGCACCTTGGGCCCTCGGAAGGATCGTCATTATCCAAAGTCCTTACTTGATCCGTGTCGCTCTCCGTCAGTTCAATTGGATCTAGTGGTTCTCCTGAGTATGGCTTGGGCCCTATATCTCTCCCCAGTTCGCGAATGGCACGGAATCGGTTCGAACTGGGGTTGTCCGAGTCCTTTGTCCCGACAGTGGCAGAGAAATGGACTGTGGGTAACGTGTTTTGGGAATCGATATGGAGCCTACGTCGCTCCCATTTTCTGAGTTGGATAATAAATCTAGCCGTCAGGAATCCAGAGAGGCTTCACAGGTCAACCAAGTTAGATACAGATCCAACACGACCGAACATGGTGGGTGGAAACATACGGGAGCTTCAAACTGTTCGCCAGTCTCGAAAAAATTCTATTGACCGACTGAAGCACCGACATGAGTGGCGACCACAATACGGCCCAATTCAAACGACTCACAAAGTTCAGTGCTAGAGTTAATACCGACAAGGCGAAAACTGCACTGGGGGGGTCGTCAGACGAGGTCGCTCAGTTATGAGATGAAAATTGAGGCTGACGAGATGTAAATGAGCCCTGTATAATGGATTAGACGGACTCTGTACAGCGAAATGATGCGTACCCTGGGAGAAGATGATATAGTGGAGAGAGACTTTGGGATCGTCCCAGAACTTGACATCTTCTCGTACGGTTCTCCACGCACGAAAGGCAGCGAGAAGAAATGCTGTGACTTCGTAGAACAGCATCAGCGCAGAAATTGCTCCTCGAACTGAAACCAGAGGTTGAGAGATGAGAAACGGCTTGAGCTTGAAGACTCACTCCTATTACCAATTGTACGGCACCTCATCAGAGAGGAAGATGAGCAACAGGCAGATTGGTTCGTACCATTGAAGAGGTACGGGACCGTGGCATCGGTTGAAGGGAGCTCTGACTATGAGCAGAACTATAACCCCCACTCCTAGAACCCCGAGGAAACCGGAGACGACCTTGCTCTGTTTGTAGATGGCCGAAGTTCGAAGACCCCAGACGGCTTCATTGCCTTGTTGAATTACGAAGCCAAGGTGAAAACGGATAGGCGCACCTATGATCCCAGTATGCCCCAAGATACTCATCACTCCTGATATCATATACCCAACATTGCACCTGTGCTCCAGTCAAAGTTCAAACGAGAATGACGAGTAAAGAGGGAGGAAGTGTCACCAACTTGGAGTTTTGATCAGATACCGACCCACGGTGACAAGGGAATGGGAAAATTCACACTCACCTTCGTAGGACTCACTCCTGGTTGAATTGACGCGAAATACAACACATTCGCCACGAGCGAGTAACGGCAGAAAACATAGAACAAAGTTGTCAGTTTCCATGGGTGGCGCCAAATGTATTCAATTTCGTCGATGATCGTCAAAGCATAGTCGAAGTATAGAACAGCTGCGACGTTGCGGGGTTCGGTCATTGGTCGGCATTGGTTGCGTTGATTTTGCCAGTACTTACTAAGGCTGGAGACCTGGACACTCGTGTTTAATCTGCGTTGGATTCCAAGGTATTCAATATAAACACTCGTCTAACACAAATTGTGCTTACCTCTTGAATAACGCCTTTTCAATAAGTTTTTTCTGCAGCTCATCTGACGACATCGAGAGGGCGTGTGGGGAGGGTGGGATAGAAACAAGGACTGAGAAAGGCTCCGATTACTTCAGACATCCGCTCTATAACTCCCCAGCAATCCATTTCCGGTGCGAATAAACGGAATTCGAAGCCGTCTAATTCCAACAACAGATCATCAAGTGGGGAAAGGGCTGTGATGGAAAGAGAGCGGCCGGTTTCATAGCTCGTGGTATGCAATTGAATCATCGGCTTCTCATGACGTCTATGCCCTCATATTTGGCATATTTCTCCGTCTTAATGGACGTGGATCAGGAACGAGGCCTCACCTCACCCACCAAGTAGAGGAATTTTGCCGTTTCAGATAGTGCATTGGGTGGCGGCACAGGGTAAAAGGTACCAGTGAAAAGATGGATTAATGATAAGTATCTCGCCAAAGGTGCGCGTCCTCTGTTGTGTGTGACACATCGAGACCTTTTATCACCCAGGCGCTCATGATAAGCATCAAAGCACAAGGCAAAGCCGCTCCAGCCAGCCTTTGCGATCACCGGAGAGGGCAGAGGGGAGAGCGAGAGTGCGGGAGAGCGGGAAATTGTTTTATACCCTTACGAAATCAACCAACTTGACGCCACCGAGATTGCCGAGAGTAGACGGCTGAGTATTCGAATTGGGGACATTGAACTTGATTTCCACTCCGGATGCACCAAGCCCAGATCGCCAAGCCTCTGCGTGCAATCCATGGGAGATCTGTTACGAACCTCGAGGTGTTGCGGTGGACCTGGTTCTTGGTGGACAGTCGAGTCTCATTTGACGGAACTCGTCGTCCGGCTCCGCTGCATCTTCTCCTCCCGGTGCTGGAAACATCAAGCCAGAGTGGATGTGGGGCAGAGGCACGATGTTCGATAACCTAGATGCTGCTCAGTCAAGTGTCAGTATGAAATCTCAGTGGGGTTTGGATCCATAGCTCACAACAACCGATGTAATCCTCCACCTTTGACGAGCTCACTGTGCCGCGTTCTTTGTCTTCCCTTTCGCGAACCACCTCAACCTGCCGATGGAGAAAGCTGAGGAGTCACGTCGTAAATTTAAACTCTTAAGCTCGGTACGGAGATATGGAAGCGGGTGCGCGTCAGAAAGCAGAGCAAGTAACAGAGCTGTGAGGATGTCGTCCGTAGCGAGCACCTCTCAGGGTGTTGGTCGCCGTAGACATCCTCGCTGGGCGCCAGAGTATTGATGGGTGGGCTGGGATCCTCGAGGTGCAGCTATTGAAGCCCCGGCATCAACGTCAGGTAGGAGGAGAAGCTTGGAGCATCAAACTCGTCGCAAACCTTCCATTTCTTTCCAAAGATGGTGTGGCTATCTGGAAGCATAGGGACTTCCAAAGGGGTTGGTGTTCCTCGAGCTTCAGAGTAGTAGTGAAAAGGGGCTGGTATTTGAGCATAGTAAGAGCTGGGAGGAGATTCGAGAGGAAGGTAATGGTATTGGGTCCTTCATCGTCTAGGTCCTTGTGAATACGATCGGAGATGTCGAGGGTCGTCAAATAGAACAGAGAGTAGATCATAGAAAGGCTGACTGCCGTCCACAGGGTGAAGATCCTCTCGTCATCCGGGAGCTCGGAGTTGATGTCGTGGTTCGACGGCAGAGATCTTCAAGTCGAAGATGTTTGGCGTGGCTTCGATCAAGGTTTTCGCTTCGCTGTGAGAGGAGGAGTTAGTTGGCTCGAGATTAAAAGGAACGACTTGTATCTCCCGTATTTGCTTCCAACTCATTGGAAACATCCCAGACCACATTTCAAACAATAAGAGCGAGTTTGGGTGCCTTCCAAACAAATCCGTCCCGTCCCTGACCACGAGTTCTCTCCTCCGTCCAACCCACCCGTACACGGCTACATTCTCTAAGAGCAGCGGAAAGGACTCTCGGAGAAGCTCGGATGGTTGGGTGAGAGCATGGTCGTGGAGGTCCTGGATTAGTGTGCCAATGCGGAAAGTATGTTTTGTGATGGTCCCCAGCGTGAGCTTCAATTTGTCGTCAACAGCTGAAATGTTGCCTTCCTCGGGGGTTGTTGCAACGGAGCGTGTTCGCAATGGGAGAGTCGCCACTCAACGCATTCGAGGCGGAAGATTGTGAAGTTGAGCACGGGATTGTTCTTTCTCCTGCCGTAGCGGACTGTAATATGAAGGAGAGCTCGGGTGCGGAGAGTGCGAGACTTCGTCAACTCGAAGGGTGGCAGGCGTGAGTGAGGAGCATGAGGGCTTTCCAAGCCAATTCCAAGCACTCTTGACCGACAAGTGGGTGGTCGGTTAGCAATACATGAAAACCTTCACCAGCGGCTCGTTCGAAGACCGTCGAATTGGGTTACGAAGTGCGAAGTGATCTTCAACAGCGGCTCTGAGCCTCGCTTGAACAGATACAGGGTGGAATTTGGGGATCGAGGGGCCAGTTGATGGGGAAGCGTTTTGAGCGAAGGGGATACAGAACGTCCATGCTGACGGTGAGCGAGTGAAGAAGACCAAGGATGGGTAATATAGCATCGAAGACGACGGTGTGTCAAGTCCAGATTCTGAGCCAGTCCATGACGATTCGTCGCCATTGTCGCCCCAGTCATGCATGATAAATCATTGTTGGCTATCATGAAGGCATTACCATTACGGTCGTGGTCGGCGTACCGTTGGCTGGTAACAGTGGCCATCCCAAGTCCGGAATGATTCTGTGTACGAGTCCAAGGATTGAGGATTGGGGGAGGGCGGGGACGCGTCACCTACAAGTAGCATGCTGCGGTGAATATGCCAGCTCGAGCTTGGTTTCTTTGAACTGCCCAGGGCTAGTGTTCTGAGCGTTCAGGTCTGAGATCTGAAGAGCGGCAGTCGAACAGTCATTGCACAAGAGATCAGCACCGCCACCGACGCTTTCATCTCCCACTCTGAGTCTGACGTGCATCCTGCGGCAACATCTGCATAGACGAAATTATATCCATGATAGGCGTATATAGTCCAGGTAAGTAGGACAGCTGCCCATATCAACCACTAAACTGCCGAAAGAGGACAAACAGATCACCGGTCGCCATCCCATCGCCCTCCCCTTATTAAATTTTTTGGTCGCTGAATTGAACCCAGCTCGCCGTGGATGCGTATGGCCTCCGCAAAGGCTTCCTCAGGCGCTTCTTTGCCTTTCATGAAGCCAAGAATCAGAGTGAGAGCCCTGCCAGTTCCCTTTTTGCGCGCGTTACGTGTCGCTGGTTCGTCCTTTGCCCTTCTCGGCATTGCTGGCTGACGAGGTTTCCCATGGTTCTCTCCTCAAATCAGTCGCCATCGTACTTTGTGCCTTGAGTTATGGTCTTCCGCTGTACCGTACTCGACCGACCAGCTCTGCCCGCGATTACGACAGCATCGCCCCTCGTACCCGCCTGTTTACTTACTTTCGCCACCGCCCGCTGACAGCGATTTCAACCACCATTGGTGATCATACTGCCACGCTTTGGCCGCTCGACCTCTTGCCATTCGCCATCTGGATACGACTGACTACCGGCTCGGTGGCACTCGATCCATTCAGTCAACCGGAAGCACCGCACGAGATTCCCTCCACCACTTCACCAACCATGAAGGACTACCCAAGCCCGCTTCATCGTCACCGAGACAACATTATGCACATGGTGGGTGAATGGCCAAGTGAACGTCATGCCGTGGACGAAAGCGCTGCTGGTAGAAGGTGAGGATCGACACAGATGGGCTGGTTCTTGTGGCAAAGGATGGTATGTACACCGTGACCCGATTGCATTCGCTCGGTTTCTTTCTATCCTCGATCTCTTCCTTCTTCATGTTCGTTCGCTTGCTCGTCCCCTCGATCCTCCCTCTTCCTTTTTTTAATACATATTCATTTCCTCTTACGTCCGTCCATCCTCCACGCACGTTGCTAATTTCCCGTTCTCGTTCCCTCTATTCCCAGCAAAACCAGGCGGTTTAAGCATCTAACTCAAAGATGTACGCTTACTATTCATGAACAGCACACACCGTGTCCCGTAAGGCACTTCATTAGGCTTCACCCTCTCGCCGCTGAGTCAAGTCCGCCGGTGGCACTTGTGGATGAGGCGATCACGTTCATCATAATAAGTGGGTGTGTTTTTTGGTACAACGTTGCCTGCCTAGGATTGCGGATGGTGGTAGGGGGAGGTGCATCAGGAGGTGAGGCCGCGCTTGCGATGGGTTTGGTCAGTGCGGGGCCGGTGTCTTTGTTCAAGAGAAACGTGGTCCGGATTAATCGAATTCGGGAGGGAGTGGGCAGTAGAAGGCGCGTGGCTAGGGAGACCACCAGGAAGCGTCTTGGAGCGTCGCAGGGTGTACCCCGTTTTTCCGGTTGTTCGGCCTGTGGCTTTTTTTNGGCCGAGGAGGACGTGCTCGGAAGTCCGGACGTCTTCATTTTTCCCTTCACCGCCTACCGACTCGCGTCGTGCTACTCCTACTCCCAAGAGTCTACTCTCTCTCTCCTTCCGTAATTCTTTCCGCTTTTCAATATTTCTCTGCTCTCTCCGTGATCTCAGTCGAGTTATAAACCCTTTCAACTTGTTATTATCGCTTTGTTTCGCATCCTTGGAGATATCGGTAAAGAGAAACCAAAAACAAGCACATTTACATTGCTATTTATACATCCATTCGCCGTTCTAGCTAATCGGATGGAGACCGTTGATAGTCGAGGAGGACACTAGTCGAGAGGAAAATCCAATACCGGGAGAGATGAGAATCAACCCGTCGAGCAAGCTCAATCTTGAGCAGGCTCTACTTTGTAGCGCACCTTGTTGTGCCATTCGGGTTGCCCATCCTCTCCTCGCTCCACGTTAACCACTAGGGCTGTCAGCAGCGACATGCTATCCGTCGCGTCGAAGTCATAGGTATATCTGAATTGCCCTATGATAAAACAGGCGAAGAGAAGGACTAGGGAAGTCAGGTTCATCAAAAGCATAGGGATGAGTAGTCCCGCCTGAGCTTTGGAGTCGTCGATAAACCAACCTCTCACTGAGTAGCTCACCGAGCCAGTGACTGTGCGAAGGCACGTCGCTGGAGGATTTCTACCCATTGAATAGATTAATCGGGAGTACGTTCCCTGATGACGATGATCAGAAATCGAATCCACGCTTAAAACCTGAGAAACTTACCTCGTACTCCAGAACTCCCTGGATCATTGCTTCAAATAGCCTGAGGTGCTTTGGACTCGGATCGAACGATAATGCGTCGCTATTCTTGCTTGCCATCGAAAATACGGCGTCCGCGACAAGGTGGGATTCCCAGTTCTGTGCTTCCCAAAAAAGATTTCCGAGCCCAAGTAGCCCCCCGTCGATGAACGGAGCAAATGTCCTTCTTTGAGAAGCCTCTCCAAGGGTGGTCTTTGCCTGGGAAGCAAAGTATCTGGGCTCTGAATGATACCCCACCTCGAAAACTTGGGCTCGCATCGGCGACACGTTACAGGTAATATTCCCGATAAACCCCGCATAATTTCCCTTCCCCATGAGGTAAATGACGTATGCGTCATCGCGAGAGCTTTGGGATGATTGCTTGCATGCCCAGTACGACAACGTGTGGTTGCCGTTCAGCACAGGATAATCCGGGACATTTACTAAAACACCCTCCAGTCCGGCCGCGGAATCGCAGGTAGCTTTCGAACTAAGAACGTTTGGTGAAGCCGCGGTCCTGTTATGTGATATCGGACTCGAGGGCTCGTAAGAGCAACTAACGTTGGTCTCAAGTCCTTGCTGGTCGAGGGTGTAATTGTAGGAGATGATTCCCCTTTGGATCGCGGGATATAACAACGGATTTGCCTGGGTGTTGAGCGAATCGAAAGCTGGGACGCCATTGGGACCGATTGGGAGAACGCCCTTCGTAGAGCCAAGGAACCGGATGCCACCATGAACGCCAAGTTGGTTCAGCGAACTCGTCTCGTTGGTGATCCCGAGGCTTTCAGTCATCTGCACGCATGGCTGGTAAATCAGTGGTACCACAAGGAATACAGCGAAACTTACTTTTGCTCTGCCGGAGTCGATTACGTCGAGTATTTGATTCTCTCCGAGACATGCCGTGAACGAGGTGTTCCCAAAAGTCTAGAAAAACCTTAATTTATGAGCGCTCCCCAACCCAACCAGTAGGTTCATACTTCACCTTCCAGTCGCACTTGTTCTCCACTTTGTTTTCGTCTAACCAGGCCCGGCACCTAGATTCATCCGAAGTGAAGTCGAGTTCGGTACCCTCTAGTTCAGACGTCTTTTTGAACTCTGCGGGCGTTATTAAACTTGCAGTACCCGACGGTATCAGCGCAAGGGCGCCCAAGGATAGAAGCAGCAGGAGAACTACGACCAACCGACCCCTTTCCTTGACCAACTGTCGCCATTGCCTCGCTCCCCACACCATAGTCATATGGCGAAAAGCCAGGAGGGCCGATACGCCGAATATAGTCACCTCTGGTTCAGAGTTCTTCGCGGAGTTCTTTGCGATCAGCTCTTGACCGAGCCTCACGACGGCCTTCCCAAAGAGGAGGGTCGCAATGAGGCGGTTGATGGTGCCAATCAACGTGACAATGGCACCGACTTGGTGAGGGTATCTGGGAACCTTTTCGGAAAGTTGGTCGTTCATCTGAATTCCGTGCTTCGCCTTGACTACCCCAAAGAATACCCATGGCCATAGAATCATGAAAAGGATGGCAACTAGGAGGAGTATATCACTGGCGAAGCGTTGCGAGCGAGTCGGTGGTTTGGTTAGGGTTTCGTCGGTAGCCTGAGTGTCCAATGGCAGTTGATGGTTATGGTTTTGGTCGTGGGGTTTATCGTCAAGTTCATGCGTTTGGGGAGACTCCATGCCGCCGTGATAGAGCGGAGGAAAAGGTACGTTATAGCGATGGGGATTCAGATGGCAAGAAGGAGAGGACAGAACCTGCTGACAGCCTATTGACAAGAGAGCTTACTAAATGACAAAGTTATGGCCAGATTGCTCGAATGGCAGGCAAATGAATCCCAAAACAGACCTTGTCAAATATGACTTAGGGAGGAATGGGGCGTAAAGGCGTCACATTGCCTCGAGGTTGGGCCCGAATTGGCGAGCGCCTCGAGGACGAAAGGCCCTTTCCGCAGGGATATTTACGTCTAAAAGCACCAACCGCCGACAGATCGTGCTTGAAGGATTCTTGCATTCCAGTCCACCTGTCTAGCAGTATATATCGATGGAACATGTTCCAGGATCCAACCCGACTGGTGACCCCATGCCCTATTGAAAACGTGGTTAGTTGGGTACACGAGGGATGCGCCAAATCATGGGATGTACTGGTGGCGTATCACAAAACTCAATCTTGACACTGACAGTACTTGGAATTCATTTCGGCAACTAGAGGCTCCGTGACACAGCCCTGCTAGGTTAGCTGAGGTTGTCTACTGGGTCACTTCCAGGACAGTTGACATTTTGCTTGTATCATGTCACTTTGACCAATTCCTTCTACGATCGTCCCGATATCGTTATACTTACTCCCTATAGGCTCTCAAGCTATGTCCTCGATAGGCTTCGCATCTATCTATTTCTATCCTTCAAATGTGTCCGCTATAACCGGGGAGAACGCGATCTATGTTCAGGCCCTTTCTGATTTCTCCTTTCGGATGCTGAGCGAAGTGTTACTGCGGAAGTTGAAGCCTGAGGTCCATGAGAACTAGACGCCGGCCTCGCTCTCATTCTCCTTGTGATTTTACCGGACTTAGGACTTGAAGAGTTGAAAGCGGACTTAAGACTGCTTGAGGTATGAAAGAGCTGTGTAGCTCAATCGGTTGGTGATTGTCGTTATCTAAAGTCCTTCCTTGATCCGTGTCGCTCTCCGCCAGTTCAATTGGATCTAGTGGCTCTCCTGAGTGTGACTTGGACTCTATATCTCTCCACAGTTCGCGAATGGCACGGATCCGCTCGAACTGGGGTTGTTCGAGTTCTTTGTCCCGACACTATGGATTGTGGGTACTGTGCCCTGGGGGTCGAGCCGTAAGGAATCCAGAGAGGCTTCACAGGTCGGTCAAATTAGATACATATTCAACACGACCGAAATTGGTGGACACATACGGGACCGTTAAACTGTTTGCCAGTCTCTGAAAAAGTTCTATTAACAGACTAAAGCACCGACATGAATGGCTATTGCCAGACGGTCCAATTCAAACGACCCACAAATTCCGGTGCCAGATAAATTTTTTATTTTTTATTTTTATTTAAGAGCTATAACCATCACTCCTGGCACCTCGAGGAAACCAGAGACCACCTTGTTCTTGTTGTGGACGGCCAAAGTTTGAAGACTCCAGATGGCTCCCTTGTCTCGTTGAACCAAACGGACGGGCGCACCTATAATCCATGTCCTAAGATACTCGTGACTTCTGATGGTATATGCCCAACGTTACACCAATGCCCCAATCAAAGTCTAACCAAACGACGGTTAAAGAGGGAGGAAGGGTCATCGACTTTGAGTTTTAATCAAATATCAGTCAACTGGCGACAAAGAAATATCACACTCACCACAGCTGAACTCATTTCTGGTTGAATGGATGCAAAATACGACGCATTCGCTACCAACGAGTAACGGCAGAAAACATACAATAAAGTCGTTTCCGTGGATGGCACCAAATATATTCAATTTCGTCGATGATTACTCTATCTCTACAAATCCTGGGTCACCGAGCCTCTGCACACCGTCCATTGGAGACCTGTTGCAGACCTCAAGGTATTGTGGTGCACCTGATTCATTGTAGAACAGAACTTGAGCCAACTCGAGTCCCATTTGACGAAACTCAGCCTCCAGCGTCGCTGCATCTTCACTATCTGGCGCTGGGTACATCAAACCAATGTGAATGCGGCGCAGAGGCGCGATGCTCAAGAAGTTGGATACTGCCAATTCAGGTGTCAGTGTATGAGCGCAGTGGTACTTGGATGAATAACCCACAACAGCCGACGTAAATTTTCACGTTCGACGAGCTTGCTGTGTCGACCGTCGTCGTCTTCCCTTTTATGAGCCGTCTCAACATGCCGAAGGAGAAAGTTGAAGAGTCGCATCGCAAATTCTCGAGCTCTGGACAGAGATACGAGAGTGGACGCGAGTCCGAAAGCGGAGGCGTTAGGCGTTGGCCCTCAGGATGTCGTGCATGGGGAACACCTTTGAGAGGTGTTGATCGAGATAATCTTCCTCATCCTGCGCCAGAATATTGACCAGAGGTCATCCAGCCCCAAACACTCGATGAGGACATGAATCTCGGCCTCCGTTTGGGCGTCACAATATCGACAAGGGCGTCATTCAAAGGGGACATAGTGCTTCCGCAGCCGATTATGCTAGAATGGTGCACCTCTAGCCCATGGATAGTTACCGTCTTTTCATGCACCACTTTAGCTGCATGAGGTGGCTTCCGTCGCAATTCTTCCACTGCAAAAGGATGATCTGCCCACGACAATCGTGTCAGGGCACGACGGTGTACAGATACGACAACAGTTCGCAGGTACTTTCGTAATCGAGATACCGATTCGAGTTTGTCCGGATGGAGACCTCTGGCGGCAGGATTCCGATTGAGAAGAGGAAAGCGGCTGGAGGATAACTCGTCGTATAACCGTCCAGCACTTAATTCCTCCACCTCCGAGATCAGGAGATCGTCGAAACCTTTCACGCTCTTTAGCTATTGGTTTCAATACCAGCGCTAGGACCGCGATGGGGAGTAGAATCGCAATTAGAGAGAAGACGCCTGTGAGCTTCATAGCGAAGAAACGAGAATTGGAAGAGCGTCAAAGAGAGGCATATGTTGGGGTAAGAATAGAGAAATAGAATGTGGATGCGTTGGTCATATCAAACTCAACGAACGAAAATGAAGGAACGTGAGGGCTAATAGTACGAGTGGGACAGTTGAGGAAAAGAGTTGAGAACATCGGTGGCTACTATGTAGCCATTTCATAGAGGCTGACGTTGAAAACAGCTGTCGACCAGCCCAGTGGGCCTGCCAATTACATCGCCGACTTGAGGCGGACCGTCATTGATATTGAGGCCCGGAGCCCATTCTCGTTCTTCCGAGTCGACTTGAGCACGGCCCAATAGCTTCACGCATACAATGACATTGACCATTTTTTTGCCTGGATCTTCACCCATGTGTCGTAATTGCATCCTCTTTGAGCTGGCACGCAGTGAGCACAGCAATCTTGGAGATGTCATTCTCTGGGTCAATCGGGATATTGAAGCTGAAAGTAGGTTCAGAAATGGGTTAAAATGTCCCGACTTGAAATGTCATATTTTTTAGGTATTCTGAGAGGTAGAGCGGGGTCAATTTTGAATGAGCGATAGAGACAGGAATACATACTCCTCCAATGACTTGGTGAAGATGGGGGACACAACGCCGGGAGCTACCAGGCTAGAGTCAATATTAGGCAGAGGTAGGGTCATCGAGTGACTTACGGGTCCAGGTGCTCGACAACGAACTGCGAGCAGGTGAAGCAAATGAGCATGGGCCTGAGGGCGAGCTATTGCTACAACATCAGCTTTTAGCAAGGATCCCCGCTGCATGATAAAGAGTCGAAGATTCAATAGAGATTGAAAAACATATTAAATATGTGGAAAATATATTTGCCTCGGAAGTGGAGAAGGACCCGGGGAACTTCCGACCACGAAGTAGACTCTATATCTCACTGGCCACTGTCGCTGAGAAGTCATGAGAGGCCCAACCTCCGACGCAATTAGAACCTAACGAGTCAGTTGGGAGATTAGATATGCTCTTCGTGATACGAAGCCTGGCTCCATGCCATGTATTCGAGAATTCTTCGAGGAGCCACGAAGCACCGAAGTTTCGCAGAGACGGCGCACTAGTCGAGCGTGTTGCCAAGTCATGAGTTGAGAATAGCGTTTCTGCTAAGCTCATATGCCCATGGTGTTAACAGGCGCGCATAACACCACGAGCTCGGTTGAAAACCCGAGAAGTCCTGGCGACCATAGTGAGGACTACTGAGCACTGTTCCACTGAGACAGGCAGCAGACAAATCCGATTTCGAGAGCGGATAGTTTGATATCCGCGTCCATGCTCCTGGACGTGGAAAGTAGTATGTTCGGGGGATTTCGATGAACGGAAAGCCAATTTCGATGGTGATGTTCCATATACCATGTGTCTGACGCGCCTGTCCCAGTCCAGAGCGTTCCAAGGCCTGCAGGACATCCCAGGAAGCCGAAAATCATCTTCCGAACGCGTCTTTGCAGGCAATTTTTTNGTGGCGTTCTGGGGAATTCTTTCGACTGGTCGAAAATCGCCAAATTCATTCGTTCATAGCCAGAGACGGTTTGGATTTTGCCCACTATGGGGTTGAAGTTTGAAAGAATATGGATTAGTCCGCAAAACAAGCCAGGATTGTGGCGGTAGGAGTCGAAAAGCAAATCGGTCGTGGGTAAACCTGGGTCAACCGTCATGGCCCGTCAGCGCCCAATTGATGCGCAAGCCTCCGAATCCTCCAGTAGGCGAGAGCACTGGTAGCAGCTAGACGCTCAGTCTGAAAATCTGAGCTCAATGCCTCGATATTGGTCTCGAGTCCAAAACGGTTAGTGCTCTCCCTTGAATCCCCTACGAGAAACTCAGCTCCATCTCGCGCGGTAAATCCAAGGCTTATGAACGCGTTTTATTTCTATCAGAAAGTGTTGTCGCCCGATTCACAACAGCCATTTCTTCATGAATTGATGTTGTTAAACATGGGCGTCAATCAGCGGACCAGGTAACCAATGTCACAGGGACACACGTTCGATTGCTTCCTCCAAGCTTCTTCAGTCAATTGAGAGGGAGCGCTGATTGCGAACCGTGCCTCTTCCCAGCGATCATCTCATAGCAACTCCCACCTCACCACAAGGCGCTCGTTTTCGTTCTCTTCGCCTCACTCCTCAAACCTCCAGGTTGGCCTCCGTCTCGGCGTTGAAGATGTCGGGAGTCAAGAAAGGCGAGGGAAAGGCAACAATTGTCCTCACAAGCCACGATCAAGAGGAACAAGCAYCATCTGAGTATTCTCCCCCCCAAAGAGTCCGCCACTGACGTTGCACAAAGCAAGCCACGCAAAGTCACCGCTCCCCCAAGTCTCTTTCTCCGAACGCCAAACATCACAGGGTCCTCTCCCTCGCGATCTCTCCGCCCNAAGAAGAACTCCGGCAACCCGAGCTCGAAGCTCAAGGACAGCAATCAGCACTCGAGCCAAACCCTCGAAACAGTACTCGAACACCAATCACTGCCAGCCCTCGAGGTCCTGGTGAGACAGCTGGTGTTGGATCCCCACCGCAGCTCGATGAAGAGGGTCCTGGTTGTTGCCAGGAAGATGTATCGTCCGGGCCGATAAGAATCTCGCGAAAACGGTTAAGCCCTGCTCGTTTGAAATGGTCGATCGCAATCTGCGTCGCGTTCACCCTTTTGGCTCCAGCCATTTCGATTTGGATGGGCGCTACATTGCATGCGCAAGAGATGAAGTATCCGGGACCAGGTGAACTTACTTTGTTCGACGGTCGCACGGTGTGTACTTTCCATTTGATTCTAATTCATTGAGATTGATCAACTCTATGCTTGTATACAGCTTGAATTCGAGGTCGTTTTGATTTCAGCTGAMCCCAAAGCGGGGATAATGAGGCTGGATTGGAGGGTTCTCGGAGAGACCAACTCGGCATGCCGATCAGACAATATCCTCGCTTGTACAGCGGTTGATATCTTCTTCGACACGTACGTCCTCTTGTTCTGTGTTCTCTATCCAGGACTGCATATTGACATTTGCCTTCACACTACAGGAACCTTCTCAAGGCTGAGGGCACGTTCTCAACGCAAGAAGATATTCTTTCAAATGATCCACCAGACCGGCCTATCTTCAAGCTCAACGCAACAGCGCTGGCGGTCAACGATCGTTTTTCTCGAACGCCGACATTCAGGACCCAGCTGGCCCTTTTCTCTCCAAACAAGGGCAGATCCAGTTTACTTTTCTATCCGTTCGACGCGTAGGTCATGTCCCAAGGAGCCGTAAAGCATCGACCGAAAGGAATGTCTCACTTTAGGTACACGGCAGAGATAATCTTCTTCGCTCGGGAGAACAGCACGGGAAATACCGTCGGAGTGTCGATCAAGAAGACGAGGGGGATTGCTGTGTATGATTTATCGTCCTCCTCTCCACGACGCCTTGCTTATTCATTGTTACTTAAATTTGCAGGGGCATTGAAACCGAGTTCGGCCATACCTTCAATTCCGATGTGCCACCAGGTCTCGTTGAAGCTACCATCACTCTAAAACGGAGTACTCTGGTGAAATCCTACAGCATCGTCTCAACACTAGCCATTTGTAAGACGCCTCCTCCAAGTCATCTCCTTCCCTTTGTGTCTTTCATCTAATGTTATCTTTCTAATCAATAGGGCTAATCACTATCATCCTTGCTCTCGTCATGATTACAACTGTATTCTTCGGGTTCAAGCAACGTGGAGAGGTTCTGCTGATCCCGGTGGCGACTCTGTTCGCTTTTACACAGCTGAGGCAGAGTATGCCTGGTGCTCCAGACGGATTCGGTACGTGTCTTTGCTGAGTTGACAGTTTCTCCTCGTTCTCACTGGGATCGGGTTGCTCGAACTTGAAGGTGATATTGTCGGTAGGTCCTCAACGACCATCTTGATCTCCATCCCACATTATGATTTTCTCGTCCACAGATTTGGTTGGCCTAGTGCCTTGTCTTGCTCTTCTAGCTTGAACTGTGGGTCGCTCCCTGGCTCTCCGTTTCTCAATGATCCCAACTCCACTTGTCTACTTAGGCTGCCTTTTCCCTGGGCGCGTTCATCCTCACCGACCCTACGAATATGCCACGCCAAATAAGCTGGAAGGAGCTGCGTACGTCCCACTTTCTCCTTAGGTTATTATTCCTTCAATAATTTCCTCAATCTTAGGCGGCGCATTCCGGCTTCTCAAGTCCCCACCAAGAGAGGGGCAGGAGCAGGCGCTTGCTGCTGCGAATCCGTGAGCAGGATCTTACTATCCTTTGTATCATTTCCCTCTTTCAAATTTCGGCCGATTTACTGAGCGAATTTCACGGGTTTGGGGCGACATATTGTACACCACTCTAGCATGTATGTAATTGCTCCCTACCTACTATATTAAATACGAAGACATGAAAGGACAAGGCCGTTCGTACACCGAGATGCACAGAAGACGTCCGTTGAATAGCTCAACCGAACCGAGAAAAGGACCGAGAGAAGTACTATATTAAAAGGTCAAGATAAAGTTTCGTTCGTTCGGAAAATCTTGTCAATATATACAGCGTCCTGGTTCAATACTAGCTCATAAAAGATTATCCATGTGTGACTGCCTCGTTCCCAAAAGTCCGGAAGGAATGCATAGGAGTTGAAATTCGATTTTACCTCCACTGGTAACATGAGTTTCACTGAATGATAGCTAAAAGTATAAGGTCAATATCGATGTTCAACGATGCAAGCCAGGGAAATAGAGTGACGCAACAATGACGCCGCAAGCAGCTCGAGCACTGGCGTTTCCAGTAGTCAAAGTATCCGCATTGGTGTCTTGCCAAGATCATCGGTGCCCTGAAGTAAACGAAAAGGAATGGCAATTAGCTCCAGCTCCAACGATGCGATCAAGGCGAAAGAAGACTTACAGCGTGGACAACGACGCGTCTATAAGAAAGAAGCGTAAGCCCGTTCCATTCAAGAAGAGAGAAGTCATACGAGGAGCGACGGAATGGGAAGGTGGTTGGAAGGTTGAAGGCAATGCATGACGTCTGTAGTCACCCAACAATACTCGTAGGCCCATTTCAAGAACATGAGCCCGAACCGAGTTCAAGGTCATCTACAATAGCGGTTCTGAGCTTCTCCTGAATGGATACAAGTGCGGCAACTTGGGCATTGAGGGTGGTCAGTTGCTGGAGAGGCTCGCGTAGAAGAGACGTGATTTGTGAGGGTTCGCAGTGGGACGAGATTTAGTTGATATCCAGTCTCTGAATGAAGGGCGTATGCAATCAAAAAGCTCCGTGATAGGTTAATAGAAAAATGGATTCCAAAACCTCTGGTCTGTCACGACATTCCCGTACCTCAGCGAGCAAACAGGGACCCACCCTAGTACTCAACCAACGCGCCCTATTGGCGAAAACTCCGAGTTAATTGTGTGTAGCTTGATGCTAGCTTAAATTGACATTGTCCAACTTATAAATTAACGCGAAAAATAATACTGGAGAAAATCTACTCAAGCTGAGCAAGTTATGAAAAGTTAAATTAGCAAGGGAATAAGTTACGTGCACAAGTAGCTTTGTTAATCACCGTCTCCTGCGTCCGGGAGTGCGACGAGGTGCACCTGAAGGCTCTGACAGTCAAGGCGAGAGGTAGGCCTGATTTGAATGCGTCTTGATGTTGCGTACGGTGCTACAACGAGCGGCGTTGACCAAGGATTCTGCAGGAAAAGGGTGCGGTCCGCCGACGCTATATCAGCGTCCGTCCGGGCCGATTCGCACCCCGTGCCGCGACTGACCACCCTCCTGCGCTCAACCGCCACCAATCGATGTGGACACCCACTCACTTGCTCGATACTCTCGGCACTATGAACGAACGCTTCTCCGAGTCCCAGCTCCTCTCCTTCGTCTTTAGCCGTGGCGACGACGATGCAGACGATCCCCTGCCAGAGGCTATGGATCTAAGGCGAGAAGTCCTTTGATCATAGGTGCGTACAGTCCAGGAGAATCTTCGCATATCAATTGCTAGGTTCCTGAATGAAGAAAATAGATCAACGCGCGCTGCCTTGAAACGGCGTCTCGCTGAATTGAACCGAGAAAGATTCAGGCCGCCGTGGACGCGTCTGCCCTCTGCAATGGCTCTCTCATGTGTTTCTTTGTCTCTCACGAAGATTTTAGCTGAAAGCAAGAATCAGAATGTGCGCTCTTTCGCCCGCATTGTGGGCGTGGTGTGTCGCGGGTGAGTCCTCTGCCATTGCCCCCACGATACCATGGTTGGCTGATGATATCTTTCCTCCTCGAATTAATCGACACCGTAGTCTGCGCCTCGACCCGCGGTCTTCTGGTGTACGGCCCTCGACCGACCGCTCGTCCCCGCTTGCTTACTTCCTCCACCGCCCAGTCAAACCTACTTCATCGGCAAGCACATAGTGGGCGAACATCAAGGTGAACGTGGTGCGGTGGACGAAAGGGCGGCTGAGCAATATCTATGGGTATGATGCAGAGTCGCGTATGAGGTAGCGAAGAATGGTATGTCTACCTGATTGCTTCAGTGCTTTCCTTTCGGTCTTTATTTTCCTCCCTCTTCTTCCACGTTTGTTTGTCCGCGTGATTTCTCGTGCGCTCGTTCGTTCTTTCCATCCCCTATTCGTTTGTTCGTTTGTTCGATGCTCGCTCCCTCTTATAAACATTAATTGTTTCTTCCGTCCCCTCCTCCTTCCGTCCCTCCTTCTCGCAATTCGCTAATCTTCCTCTTCCCTCTAGTCCCAGGAAAGCCAGGCGGCTTAGGCAACCACCTTGAAGCGGGGCGGGGGTCGACCACGTCTAGCGTTCATGGATCGCACACACCACGTCCTGCAAGGCACCTCGTCGTGTTTCACCATCCTCCCGCTAGCGAGTCGAGTCTGCCGAATTTCGTCGCTTAGGAGGAACGCGGTCTGGATCAATCGAACTCGGGAGGGAGCAAATGGCTCATAGAAGGCTCGTGGCTAGGGAAGCCACCAGGAAGCATGTTGGAACGTCTGAGGGTCTACCCCGTTCCTCCAGGTACTCAGCCTGTGGCCTTTGGTCGAAGAAGATACGCGCGGAAGTTTGGACGTATTCCCTCCTTCCTTCAACGCCAACCGGCCCGCATTGTGCTGCTCCTACTCCCGAGAGTCTAGTCTCTCTCTGCTCTCGTAATTCTTTTCTCCTCTCAATATTTCTCTTCTCTTCCTATAATCTTAGTCGGGGGGTTCAATTCTTCGGCTCGTAGCTATCGTTTTTTGTCGCATCCGTCACTTTCACCGTCTTATTTCCTTGTTTTTTNATTCTTTTCTTGGTGACGACCGTTTACCTCGAGAGTTGTTAATTGGATGCTTGATTACCTACAGCTTCACCTTGATTTTCTCTTCGTGCATGGGTTTCCTGTTCAAATTTCTTTTGTTTAGTACCCATCACGTAGCTACGAATGGGCCTATCCTTCTGTTTCTTTGCTACATTGTCTACGCAGAGCGCGTCTGCCTCTCAACGTAGAAGGAAAAGGTGTGCAGCGGGAGTGACGAGTTCGTTGACGAGGAGGGGTGGTAGCGTAGTGTCAACCGTAGGCGGTGGATGTGGTTGGCTCAACGACCGCGTCTTCTTTCACCTGCCAGTATAGGGCTTTAGATTGCGTAGTCGTTGTTTGTTCGTTGTCCGCTTTGTTTAGGTATACCTACTCATCTAAATATTACCTGCGAATTTTCCTTCGCAGCACGTGAACCTGATGTTCCATCTCGAGCGGCACATTCCACATCGCCGTTGCCCTCTTCGACTACTACATCCACCAACTTCGTTCACGATCTCCCTCCACGTTACTTCGTATTGCTGAATAACTGAACATGGATACCCCAGGAGAGCAGCATAGCAAACCTCGAAAACGAAATCGAATCAAGAAGTTTTTGAAGAATCCTTTCGGTCGCCACACACCCTCGCCCTCTTCTTCTCACACCCCCTCCCATTCCACCGTTGCTGGAGGTCCAGGCACTAGCTCTCAAGCTGTCCACGACGTCGCCATCGCCAGTCCGCCAGTTGAGACCGCCACTCACAGTGAAATCCAAAGCAATCAGGACAACGATACAGCTATCGGTGGCCGGCGTCGTGAAGGTCTTCCCGGTCAGGCAATCCAATCCACTTTGTCAGAAGCTACGCCCTCCCTCCCGGCACAGAACGAATCCTCCGCTTCCGCCTTCGATCATGACGGCGCAGCACGGATCTCTAACCTATTCTCTCCGAGCGAGCGCTTGGCAAGCTCTCAAGGAGAKGGAGCGCCGCGGCAAACCACTGCTCTTGTCGATCATCCAAGCCAGGCCCTTGGCTTAACGGTCGTTGAGGGCGATCTCTCCGACCTTCCTATTCAATCGAACAGCCCCGCCGCTGCGACGTCTTGCGGAGCCAACGAGCCTCAGGAGGGACCCGCTCACGTCGACTATCAGCCGGAAGGCCTTGGCAGCAAGATCTACGAAGGCGTCAAGACCACCCTCCGGAGGATCGTCGATGTGTCGGACGTTTTCCCCCCATTGAAGAGTACCGCTGCAGGACTGTTGGTCATTTGTGATACGATCGATGTGAGTCTTTCCCCTAAGGAGATGCGATCCTCCTTATCGATCTGTGAGCAGGCGTATGGCGAGAATCAGGAGGAATTCGACGCACTTTTCAAGAGGGTCGAGGTGTTGTCGCGAATTATGGACTCTTGTCCACCCGATGTTTCGCAAGAAGTGAAGAATCGGTTTGATGGATTGTCACGGTGAGATCAGTTCGTTTATCCCGAGCGTCGAAGGCACTAATCCCATAGTGGATCGTTCAGGACTCTGGAGGAGAAAAAGAGAGTTCTACAAGACAAAATGGATCCGACCAGAGGGAGGGCTGAACGTGTGATGCTCGCCCCGCAGGACAAGCAAGTGGTGTTGAAGTTTACGCAGGAAATTAGGTTCGCGATTGAGATAGCAATGGTGAGCTTCTTTTGGGTCGTACTTGTGACGGTGACTCACAACTGTCTAGTTTGACATGATCATCGAGAACAGGGCTCAGACCCTCCAGATTGTGAACGGGGTGAACTGGTTGAAGGAACGAATCAACGGTGCGTCCGGTTTCGTATCATCTGTTTCGGCTTCTGAAGGACCTCGATAGTAATCGACAACCACACCGGAACCATGCGCACTATCGAACGGACCGTCCATTCGCTGAAGAGATCCAGTATGTTCATTTGATTCGTTCCTCATTTATCATACCGCTCAGCCACGAAACCAGGCACGCTCCAGAAGCTAGGGAGAGTGGAAGGCGCGGAGTACAGCAACGCAAAACGAGGTTCCGGATGCATCCCTGGATCCCGGGTGTCGCTACTGGCCATGCTGCTCGTGTGGGCGACAGATCCGGACTCTCCTCACTTGTTCTGGCTAAGCGGCCTCGCTGGGACAGGAAAGACCACCGTGTCGAAGACCTTTTGCTCGCAGCTCAACGACCGGGGACTTCTGGGTGCGAGCTTCTTCTGTACGCTCAAAGAATCGGATAAGAGGGATGTGTATCTCATCATCCCCACCCTTGCGAGGATTCTGGCAGAGGAACGACCTAAATTTGGCGACGAACTTGAAGCGATCCTCGAGTCTGACAGGAGCTGTAGAAATCCAGTGGAGATGGAGTTGAAGGACCAGTACTTGAAACTCATCCTCCTACCTGCCGAGAAGACCTTTGCTGCCAACGAGCTCCTTGTGCTCGGTGTAGATGCCCTTGACGAGTGCGAGGATCGCGATGCTGTCAGGCTCTTCATTGCAGCAATTATGTCGCAGAAGCCGACCATACCACTCAAGGTCTTCCTTACTAGCCGCCCCGAGATCTCTCTTCGGGAGTCCTTTGAATCATCTACCCAACATGGGTCGCTTCGGCTCCATGACATTGAAGCTGACATTGTCAGAGCTGATATACTGCTGTACCTGAATGACCGGTTCAAATGCATCCCAAGGGTGTATAACCACTATCAGGCAAACTGGCCACCTCCAGAGATTCAAACTATTGTCAATGTCTCAGGGACACTGTTTATTGTTGCAGCCACCATGGCAACATATATTGCAACTTACTCAGGGAATTGCCTGAAGCGGTTCCAAGAACTTGGCCAGCCATCTGCAAATGTCCAGCTTTCTGGCATTGAGGCTCTGTACAGCAGAATCTTGGCTGAAGCATTCACAGATCTGGAACAAGAGGAGGCAAATATAGTGTACTCCTGCCTGTCACTGCTTGTCACAGCCCAGAAGCCTATCTCAGTGGACAACTATGCCAAATTGCTCAGCACAGATACCTTGGCAATCCGAGAGGCTTTCAAGTCTCTTCATTCTGTTGTGCAAGTCCCAGATGAGGGCTGTGATGATGCCTTCATCTCAATATTTCATGCATCTTTTGTTGACTATCTGACATCAGAAAGGCAGCATGGGAAGAAATGGGCAATTGACAAAACTGCTGCACATTCTACTACAGCTGAAATGTGCTTTGCTATCATGGACTCTATGCTATACTTTGGGATTTCAGGAGCTAAAACCTCATACCAGAGCAATGACAACCAACCTGAGCCCTTGGAGCTTGCATCTGAACTGGCTTATGCAGGGACAGCTTGGGGGAATCATGTTCTCTATGCAGGAGTCACTGAGCCTCTTCAGCAGAGAATGCTGGAATTTGTGAAGACAAGGAAGGTCCTGTATTGGCTTGAAGCACTGAGTGTGGTGAAGAATGTCAAATATGCCTACAATATACTCTGGCAAATATCCAAGGTAAGTACATAATCAACAAAATGTAGCACAGGCATTGACACATTCTATAGAGACTGGTCTCAACTGAGCTTGGGTCAATTCTGGACAACATTGGAGACTTTGTGCACAATTTTGTTACACCAATCAGCCACAGTGCTCCACATTTATATCTATCAGCAGTACCATTTTATGCTGCAACAGAAAAGCCAATGCTGGGGCTTTTAGGTTTTCTGTCAGTTCCTGTTATTCATCATAACCTGGCTCATGGACAGGAAATCTTGAAATTGCCTATGCAACAAAATCCAGATTGTGTGGCATTCTCTCCAGACTGCAAATACATTGTTGCAGGCTTAAAGAATGGTACCATTCAGTTATGGAATGCTCAAACAGGACAGCCAGCCTTGGAGCCAATACAAGGGCATACTAGCTGGGTCACATCTGTAGCCTTCTCTTCTGATGGCAGATATATTGTCTCAGGCTCAGATGATGAGACTATTGGGCTGTGGGATACTCAGACAGGAAAACCAGTTTTAGACTCAATCAAAGAGCATACCAGACCTGTCACATCTGTTGCCTTCTCTCCTGATTGCAAATATATTGTCTCAGGCTCTGATGATAAGACCATTAGGTTGTGGAATGCTCAGACAGGCCAGCAAGCCTTGGAGCCAATAGAAGGGCATATTTGGCCTGTCACATCTGTTGCTTTCTCTCCTGATGGCAAGTACATTGTCTCAGGCTCAAAGGATTGCACCATCAGGATGTGGCACACCCAAACAGGACAGCCAGTCTTGGAGCCAATGAAAGGGCATAGCAGTTTTGTCATATCTGTTGTGTTCTCTCCTGATGGTAAGTACATTGTCTCAGGGTCATGGGACAAGACCATCAGGCTGTGGGATGCTCAGACAGGCCAGCCAACCTTGAGGCCAATAGAAGGGCATACCAACCGGATCACATCTATTACTTTCTCTCCTGATGGAAAGTACATTCTCTCAGGCTCAGATGACAAGACCATTAGGCTGTGGGACACTCAAACAGGACAGCCATTCTTGGAGCCAATAGAAGGGCACACTGGCTCTGTCCGTACTGTTGCCTTCTCTCCTGATGGCAGGTACATTGTCTCAGGCTCATTTGACAACACCATCAGGCTATGGAATGCTCAAACAGAACAGCCAGCTTCAAAGCTAATAAAAGGGCATACCAACACTATCACATCTGTTGCTTTCTCTTCTGATGGCAAGTACATTGTCTCAGGATCATGGGACAAGGCCATTATGCTATGGGACACTCAGACAGGACAGCTAGCMTTGGAGCCCATAAGAGGGCATACYGGATGGGTCACATCTGTTGCCTTCTCTCCTGATGGCAAGCACATTGTCTCAGGTTCATGGGATGAATCCATTATGCTATGGGATGTTCAGACAGGACAGCCTGTTTTGAAGCCAATAACAGGACATACCAACACTGTCACATCTATTGCCTTCTCTCCTGATTGCAAATACATTGTCTCAGGYTCATTTGACACYACCATTAGGCTATGGGATGCTCAGACAGGACAGCCAGCCCTAGAGCCAATGCGAAGGCATACCAAAACTGTCACATCTGTTGCATTCTCTTCTGATGGCAAATACATTGTCTCAGGCTCAGAGGATTGCACCATTTGGCTATGGGATGCTCAGACAGGTCAGCCCATTTGGCAGCCAATCAGAGGGCATACCAACCCAGTCACATCTGTTGCCTTTTCTCCTGATGGCAAGTACATGGTCTCAGGTTCACAGGATAAGACAGTCAGGCTGTGGAATTCTCAAACAGGACAGTCAGCTTTAGAGCCAATGGAAGGGCATACCAACTGGGTCACATCTGTTGCCTTCTCTTCTGATGGCAAGTATATTGTGTCAAGCTCACAAGACAAGACTGTTAGATTGTGGGATGCTTATACAGGACAGCCAGCTTTGGATCCAATCAAGGGGCATACCCACTTTGTCACATCTGTTGCCTTCTCTCCTAACAATCAGCACATTGTCTCAGGTTCAGATGACAGAACCATCCGGATGTGGAATATCTGCCATGCTCATTTGGCATATCAAGGTACAGCATCTTCACTTTCTTCTCATTTCAATTTCTGATTTACTATTATTTTACACAGACCATCTATTTTTGCATGACTATTATATTGCAGCTTTCTCACTGGATGACAATGGTTGGATCCGAGATTCCTCAGACAACCTTCTACTTTGGGTTCCACCCCATTGCAGAGATGGCCTTTACTGTAATGGCACTGGCCACATCATTGGAGATCTCCAGACCACCAAAGTTGAGCTCACCAATGCAATATATCATGGTGCTGACTGGCTCAAGTAAGTACCCAGACTTCTTCTTGTTTTGCTCTATTAAATCCCTTCAAGATGCCAGGACCCTCCTAGTTGTTCTCAAACATTTCCACCTTGGCCTGTAACCAATGTGAGTTTTTTTTTTTTAATAATGGTCACTATTTTGTCTTGCAACTTATTGTGCTTAGAATTTGCCCTAGCTTTCTATGTCAACAATTCACCCTGGAGATCTTGATTTCCAGTTGCATTGTATAGCAGTTCCCATTTAGTCATTCTTTGTTTAAAATTGCCAATGTTATGATTTGCACTGTGCTTTATTCATCAACACTGTTCCAACAGAATATTAAATGGACTCAAATAAGCAACAATTGGAACAACCAATCAAAAATAGCAAGCTTAGAGCAAAGTAAGGCACAAATGGAGAGATGAGATTATGTTTATGAATCAAAACAATCACAGCTTGTTCCCACAAAGTGGCATGTCTCCTCTTTCTGATTGCCATCACATTTGATTGTAGAGTTGTCCAAGGTGCCTCAGTGCCCTTTTCCTTTTGTCTTTTTTTCCTCCTTGCCCTTACATATATCCAAGACACTGGAACAGATCAACACTAGATTAGTGGAGAAGGCAGGCTGAGATGTTTTCATGTATGTAAGATGCCATACTACTCACAACAAGAGTCAACCTTTCCATCTCCAATGACCCTTTGGTCAGTGACTATACCATTTGCCAGCACTGGCCATTCTCTTTTACCACCAACACAAGGCAAAGACAAGTAGCCTGGGCTGTCATGCATGACCTCTTCCAGTTGTTGGTGTGTCTGTTGGCTGCACCTCTACCCCACTCCTCTTCAGGACCCTCTGGGTTTTCTGCATTACAGCTGTTGGTGCACACATTGGATGACCCTGCTATTTTCATCAGTGACCATAACCATTGAGGGATGCACTGGCCAACTGTAAAAATGCAAGACTTGGTAGGGAATATTCTGGAGTCAATAGTACCATTACAAATATCCACTGTGGCAAAGTAGACTTGGGATGGTAGAAAGCTTTGTGGTATAGTGTTGGCCAATGATAATGCAAATGGAGAAGGAAGATGCAGATAGAGGTTTCTATGGAGGCAACATGTCGGACAAAGAAGTCATAGGAGACTAGTCCCAGTTTTTTAGAAGGTGGATGGTCAAAAGAAGGGAAAATGGGCTCTGCTGGATCATTATCAATCTTGAAAAGCATATTCTTGTCCCTTTCTCAAAGTGTTTAAAGGTGGAACACCATGTTGTTGGGGTAGTTGCTGGCTGTGATGCAGAAGAGTTGGATGTATGGTTGGTGATTTGTAAAATGTTTGATATGTGCCAGTTAGCAACAAGTGTTCTGTCTTGCCAAGTGAGGGCTTCCAAAGTTGGTGCAAATGAAGGGCAGTACCCACCATGGGAATAGGTGAGTGTTGTCAGATGCTCTGATTGAATTCGGAGCAGACAAAGTTGATAGGGATGTGATGTTGAGTGAGTCTGAGTTTGATTACAACATTGGGATTGAGTTCAAGGCTGGCATGGATCTGGGTTGTGGAGGTACAGTGATCTGATTCCCTTTGGAATAACCTTTTGTGTTTGCCATTTAAAAAACTCAATCATAATTCTGTACTAGTTCAAATATTCTAGAATGATAGAATGATGCCCTAGCAACATGTTACACAAAGAATATAGTGGATTAGAGTGGGGCAGATGTAGGAAGATGAAACAGCAGTGTTAAAATTTCATATTTGGCAGTCCTTGGGACATGTGTGACCTTATGTGACAGACCTCAAGGTAGGTCATGTCAGATTGCTCCATCCAGCTGGTAAAAATTCATCAATTGCTATCCTGTTCATTGCCATTGTCATTTTCTTTGTCAATAATGGCTTGGAAATCAGCTGGTAGGTTAGGCTTTCAGGCTCTTGCCAGACAGCCAGATGTTTCAACTCAAGAGTATTCTGCAACTTGGATATGGTGCCAGACTGAAACCTGGTCAAACTCAAGATAAATAAAGCCCTTCTGTGTCATTGGACTTGTAGGATCAATGAAAGCAAAAAATTAACTGCAAATTGAGCTGATCATGAACAGGAATTAAACTCTCAATCTGAAGATTGAACTCAGGTGACCACTTAATCACCCAAATGTGACTGGGTCCTACATCAGAACATTTCTTGGCATTTGACCACCAGTTACAGAACCCAAGTCTTTATGGCTTTGGAACTGATCACAGACTTATTGGAACTTGAGCTGCATTCATTAGAATACACCAATGTTAGGACTCAAAGCTTGTCTTAATACATTCATTTATTTCTATCTTTCCACAAACATGTGTTTGTATACTCAAAGAGAGTGCAATTGATATGCTGGCCTTTTCTGGTTGCTCCTCTTGCACATTGAGTCAAGTGTGACCACAGAGGTTGGAGCTTGAGACTTGTGAAGAATAGATGGAAGCCTCACTCCCATCTCCCTTGTCATTTTACCAGGCTGGAAACTTTGAAGTACTGACAGGGGATCTGGAGGACTGCCTGAGGTATGGAAAGGTCTGTGGACAGCAATAAATGGTGGTTAAGGCTACAACTATTGAACTAGCTACATTATCACATTAAGACACCTTGGGCCTTCAGAATTATTGTTGTTGTCCAACTTCCTTCCTTGGTTTGTGTTGCTCTCTGCTGGTTCAATGCAATCCAGTGGCTCTCCTGACTGTGGCTTGGGCCCTACATCTTTGCCCAGTTCATCAATGGCACTGAATTGGCTGAAAGTGGAGATGCTTGAGTCATTTTCCTCAACAAGGAACTGTATTGAGGATAGTGTGTTCTGGGAGTCAATATGTTGACTATGTCGCTGCCATTTTCTGAGTCGGATAATAAATCGGGCTGTAAGATGTCCAGAGAGGCTTCAAAGGTCAATCAATTTTAATGTCCATTGGATACAGATTCAACAGAACCAAAAATGATGGGTGAACACCTACGGGAGCTTCAAACTGTTTGCCAGTCTTGAAAAGATTTGATCAACCGACTAGATCACCAACATAAGTGGCTATCACAATATGCTCTTAAAAAAAATTTGGACTTACATAATTTAGTGCGAGACTTGTTGCTGACAAAGCAACGACAGCACTGGGAGGACATCAGCTGAAGTCATCCCCAATTATGAGCTAGAGATTGAGGCTGACGTGATGTAAATCAACCCTGTATCTTGGATCAGACAGGATCTGTATAGCAAAGCGATACGTACCCTGAGAGAAGACGACATAGTGGAGAGAGGCCTTGGGGTTGTCTCTAAATTTGAAATTTTGTCGTACGGTCCTCCACGCACTAAAGGCAGCGAGAAGAAATGCTGTGACTTCATACAACAGCATGAGCACAGAAATTGCTCCTCGAACTGAAAAAAGTTGAGAGACAAGAATTAGAGTGAGCATAAAGACTCACTTCTAGTACCAATTGTACAGTGATTTATCAGAACAGAAGATGTAAAGCAGATGGCTTAGCTCGTACCCCTGAAGATGTGCGGGACCTTGGCAATGGTTGAAGGGAGCTCTGACAATGAGCAGAAGTAGAACCACCAGTCCTAGAGCCCCGAGGAGACCGGAGACAACCTTATTCTTGTTGTAAATGGCCGAAGTCCGAAGACCCCAGACAGCTTCATTCTCTTGTTGAACGACGAGGCCGACGTGAAAATGGACAGGCGCACCTATGATCCCTGCATGTCCCAAGATACTCAGCACTCCCGACGTTATATATCCAATGTCACACCTGTGCGCCAATCAGACTTCAAATGAGGATGACAGGAAAAGAGTGGAAGGGTCACTAACTTTGGGTTTAAATTGGATATCAGTCACACGGCGAGCGACAAATAATGGGAACGATTCGCACTCACCTCCATCGAAGTCATCCTTGGTTGAATTGATACCAAGTACACCACATTGGCCACGAGCGAGTAACGGCAGAAAACATAGAACAAAGTCGTCAGTTTCCATGGATAACGCCAAATGTATTCGATTTCGTCGATGATCGTCAAAGCATAGTCAAAGTATAGAACAGCTGTGATGTTGCGGTGGTCAAAGGTTGGCAGGTTAAGTTGATGTTCCCAGCACTTACTGACGCTGGAGACTTGAACATTCATGCTCAACCTGGATTGTATTGGAAGGCATTCAACGTAACCACTTGTCTAATACAATGCGTGCTTACCTCCTAAATTTCTCCTTTTCAATCAGTTTTTTTCGCAGCTCATCCGACATCGAAAGGGATATGAGGGAGGGTGGGAGGGGAACGAAAGAGAAGAGCTCCGATCACTTCAGGCTTCCGCTCTATGACTCCGACGGAACTCGAGGCTGGCCGTGTGCGAATCAAGGGGGGAAAGCTGCGATGGAACAAGAGCGGCTGGTGGCACTGTGCTTGACGTGGACTGTTCGCTTCTGATCCATGTCTGATCCCAGTCTGTTCCCATCTATCATCTCATGGTTGGCATATGTCTTATAGACGTGGATCAGGAACAAGGCCTCATCTCACCCGCCAAGTCGAGGAAATTTGCCATTTTGGACAGGGCATTAAGTGTCGGTGCAGGGCAAACAGCACTAGTGGGAACATGGATGGACGATAAGTATCCCGACGAAAGGTCATATGATATAGTAACGGCAAAAGGTCCCAACAAGGAACGGTCATATGCTGTGTTGTGTGACACAGCGAAACTTGATATCACCCAGGCGCTCATGACAAGGATCTAAGCACGAGACGAAGCCGCTCCGGCCAGGCTTCGCGATTGCTAAGAGACCAGGGAGGGAAGATTGCTGTAAATTTTTCAGTTGCGAAATTTACTTGACGGCGCCGAGCTTGCCGAGAGCTGGGCTGCTCAGAGCTCGAACCTCGCCGTGCTAAGTTTTGAAGCATTGTTTCCTCATCGAATCAGATTGATGAATATGAACGTCAAACCGCTGTAAAATTAGGAAAGATACGGATCACGGACGATGTATCGAAGGAGAAAAGGAGATTGACATAAACATTGAATTCCGCTACCACTCTATATCTACGAAGCCCGCCCAGCTTCTGCGTGCCCTCCATTGGAGATCTGTTGCGAACCTCGAGGTATTGTGGTGGGCCTGGTATGGTTGTCAACTTACCGTTCTCGAGTTCCGTCCGACGGAACTCGTTCTCCGACTCCCCCGCATCTTCCCGCTCTGGGTATATCAAACCAAAGTGGATCCGGCGCAGAGGTGCGATGCTATGTAACTTGGGCGCTGCTGGGTCACTGGGTGTCGGCGGAAACGCACAGGATTCGGGTTCATCATGAACCCATCACACTTAACGTAACCTTCACCGTTCAACGAAGCTACGACACAGAGCAACAGAGATCGGTATGCTCGCTTGGGATTCGGGGTAAGCATAGCTGGTCCTGTATTTGGCCTCTATGCAATGCATTGGGACAACAAGACATGTATATGACCCAACGCTGAGTCCAATCCTCTGCCTAGGAGCAACCGCTCATTCTAGGGTGCACAAGCGTGGGCCGATGGCCTACCCAAGAATGGGATGGAGATTTCTCGTAGAATCAGGGCGAGTCAAGCAAGCTCTCGTTGCACCTATCTTTCCTTTTTTTCGCCATTTGGTTACTTGATCATAGGAACCCCAATCTAATATCCGCCGTTTGACGTGACTGCCGTCTTCACCGTCAAAATGAAATTAAATCGATTGTATATGATGTGCTACGTACATCTTTCCAAGTTGAATCAGTCCACACCTTCCGCTTGTCCACCCAAACACCGACTTCGAGGCCAGCAGCTTGGCTTTGCTTGTGAATATGATGAGTTGGTCCACTCACAGTGCCTGTCAGTCGAGTGATATTTTTTGAACGGGGTGAAAGTCAGACGAGGGAATGTCGGGCGAAGGATACCGCACCACTTCCACATCTTGTATATGTACCTGACCTTCTATCTTCCATCCCTTCGAGCTAGAAGCCTTACTCGCGCTATCGCAGTCACATAGCGGAGTCTGGGAAGTGTTGGGTGGTACACGCATCCAATAGTTTTGAGGAAGCAAGAGAAGGAGAAGGAGAACGCGAGCCACTGGAAAGCACGTAGATATACATCGCAACGTGGAGGGAAATGGTGGGGGTCTCACCAGCACGGTGGCATCCCAATCGTCGTCTTTTTAGCTGTTGTTCACAAGCAGTATTCAATGTACGGTCGGGTCGGGTCGCATTATCGGGTGTCGCCTCGTTTTGAGTAAGACGGGAAAGCGAGAGCCCTCGAGAGTAAGGGCGGAAGAGATATGTTCACTCTACTTTCTTCCACGCTGGAAATGAGGGAATCGCTGAGAATCTTATTAATGACAGTGTGCGCGCCAGCAGATCCTCAGAACCTACAGCAAGACGACTTCGAGTGATATTTGAATGAGGTTATAGAGATTATACAGTGAAGAAACTAAGGAATGATCGGAAGGTCGAAAAGACCGTATACGAATGATAAAATAAAGGGTATATGTGGACAGGAAGAGTCGAACGTATTCGACCTCCCTCGCAGGAAGACTATAACGAAGTAGATGGAAAATAGAAGACGGGGATGGAGAAGAGAAAAGGAAAGATAAATGAAATGGATCGGTTGATGTTGAGAAATGCGAGTCCTAACGAAAGATGTCAAACCGAACCATACCACAGAAACGGCATCCGTCTACCAAGCCCACTGATCCTCACTCTCCGCCTCTGCCTTACCCCACGAATTGAAAGGGAACATAACAAGCGCAGGCCCCGCGACCATATTCTCATCACCCACAACCCTAACCTCCTTCTCATCCCGAGCACTACCTCCTCGCACGATCGTGATATACACAGCACCTTTAGCCTTCAACTCTTTTGGCACCTTAACGTACCCTCTAACAACACCCTCGCCAGCCGCAGAGTCAGAAACCTCAACTCGCTCGATGAAAGTTCCGGTTCCGATGATGAAAGCAGCGAAGATAGATTCGTCATGCTTGAAGTCGGTGCTTTGGAAGGAAATCTCGATTTTGGTGCCGGCTTCGACCAGACCAGGGAGGTGGAGAGGTGGGAATGCACGTAGACCTTCAGGGAGGAGAGCAGACGACGAGGAGGAACTGGAGGAAGACTGGGATGAGGCCGAGGATTCGGAGGAAGACCATGCGACGCCAGATCCGGAACCAGAGCCAGAGCTAGAGCCAGATGAAGACGAGGAAGAAGAGGACGAAGCAGACGAAGAGGACGACCACGAAGAAGAGGCATCTTCATTGAACGGGCAGGAAGAAATGAAGTTCTTGGCGATACTCCAAGCTTGGTTGAAGGTGATCGGTGTCTAAAAMGTTGCAGGGAATGAAAGAAGGAAATGTCGTGAACGTGAGCACAAGCGCTAGTCAAGACGAAAAGCTCGTACCTCAAAGGCGGTGTTCCATGGGTTTTGCTTCTTGACCGCAGAGTTGATCCAAGCGGCATGACGAGCCTCCACACCCATCATGGAGCCGAAGACGGCGATATACTCCTACAAAGATAATCAGTGAACGAGATCTTTCGAAGTGTAAAGGTATAAGCCTACTCCGTTGTGAAGGTGGCTCAAAGCGCCGTTATAAGCCGAAGAAGCGACTGTCTCAATAGCCACGCTGAGCTCGATGAACTGTTTCACGTCGCAATCAGGGCTGCACGTAGACGTCAGCAACCTCATCGGATGGAGACATGGTCAAACGAAGGACTTACAAGCGATACTCGCACCTCTCCACTGGTGCGGCTCCTGACCCTCGAATGGCGTTGTGCAGGAATCGGACGTGGGTCTGCTCGTGGTCCTTGATCTGGAGGTATCGACCACGGACCCAGTCAGGATAGCCAGCATTACGGAAATCTTCCTGACTGAGGCGAGAGAGCGATGTATTGTAGAAGGACTCGGCGAGATGCTCGAGGCTGAGAGCGAAGTTGAGTACGCGGACGTCATTTGAAACTTAAAGTAGAGCGTGAGTGAGTCGGAAAGAGTAAAGTTAGACGAGAACTCACAGGCATTGCTGTTGTCGCAGCGTCCGTTTCCGCTTCCGTGGGCCTCGTCGTTGCCATAGCCGTAGCCAATGTCGTTGCCCGAGCCACTACCACTGCCAGAACCTACATCGATCAGTAAACATCAGCTATGATTGCAAAGAAAGGAAGAAAATGAACATACCAGAAGACCCATTGGACCCGCCTAAGGCCAGTCGCAGAAGGTCAGCCACGAACGAGAGGGGAGAGATGGGAACGTACCAGAAGAATCGCCTGAGGCCGAGCCATCGCTCCCAGAGTTTTCGCTCCCATCGCCATTGTGGCTGCCCTTGTTCTCGCCGGAGGCAGAGGAAGCGCTGGAACTTGCACTGGAGCTTGAGCTGGTTTCGCCACCACTGCTAGACGCGCTGGAGCTGGCACTGGAGCTGGCGCCGCTCCCCTCCTTGCCGCTGGTATATACGTAGTAGCCGTCGGTAGAGTCTGAGCCGGAGCCAGAAGAATGGTAGGCATAGGTACCAATACTAGAGCTAGAACCAGAGCCGGAGGTGTAGACGTAGTAGTTGCCTGATCCCGACCCAGAGCCGGAATGGCTATTATTGTCGCCGCTGTATGACGAGGCGTTGGAGGAGGACGACGACGAGGAGCTAGCTCCAGAACCGGACGAGGAGGAAGAGGAAGAGGAGGAAGACGTTGAGGTGCCGTCAGCGAAAGATCCCCAGTTGCCGTTGTCGTCGTTCCCACGGGGCAAGACAGCAGCGGGCGAGGCGAGCGCGACGGGGAGGAGAATCGCAAGGAGAGAGAAGATGCCTGTGAGCTTCATGGCAAAGAAAAGAGAATTCAAAGAGCGTAAAAGAGAGGTGTAGACTAGGGCAAGAATAGAGAAATAGAATGTGGATGCGTGGGTCGTATCAAACTAAACGAACGAAAATGAAGGAATGTGAGGGCTAATAGTACAAATGCAGCGGTTGAGGAAACGAGTTGAGAGCATCGGTGGCCACTATATAGCCATTTCCATAGCGGCTGACATTGCAAACATCTGTCGGTCAGCCCAGCGGTAGGGCTTGCCGATTACATCGCCGGCTTGAGGCGAACCGTCGTTGAGACTCAAGCGCTCACCGTCCATTCTCGTTCTTCCGAGTCGACTTGAGCACGACATTGCCTTCTCCGTCTAGATACTCGCCCATGTACCGTATCTGCGTATTCTTAGAAGGTCAATGTCCGCATAGCACGACTTCCTCCTGAAGTTGGCGGCTGGCCCCCTTGTGTCCAGACAGGGATCCAAGCACAGCCACATATGCGGTGTAGCCTGGGCCCTGCGAGTACACAGCCACCCTGCAATCACTGGCAAGCTACTTCCCAACTGGGACTTGCATCGCGCAACTAAGTTGACCGACTGACTTGCAAGAATAATGAGCCCGGTTTGGGTACTTCCTTTGTCGGGGACGGTGCTATAACTTGGATGACTTCGCAGAAGGGTATGACCCGGCCTGAGTTAGGGACTTGAAGCGGGCACACTGCTCAATGTTTGAGCGCTCAAGACCTTGTGATCGATGTAACAGGACAGGAGGATCCATCTCTCCGGGCTCATGTTGCCGTACGAAATGAATTCATGTCTGTGCATCTCCAGCGCTTGATACGCCACCCTTTCCATCAACCACTTCTCTGGCTTATAGGGTTCCTGGAAACATCTCAATAGGGGTTTTCACGAGGTCTACGAGCCCTCGTTTCGGTAAAGCGCTTCTGGAAGAACGCATTGACCGACCACTGACAGACAGAATGGACGTATTACACGGGGCGCGCGCTATCCCAAGTCATTCAATTACAAGGCCACCCAACGATTAGGATATATGGCAAGCCTCGAGTGAGGAGTCTTTATCAGCCCTGCTACGCGTCCGTACTACCACCGGGTACTATCAGGTTATCTCTCAGCTTCACCCTCGACTATTTTCATGAGACTGACCATCGCATAGGATATCGAAACACATTGGCGCCATGGAGAATAGCATGGGCGACTATGCCATACGCGATGAGAGCAAGACCGACCTCAAGCATCGAGGTACGACGAACACCACCTCCCTATCCCAAGAAGAGAAGATAGACCCCAAAGAGGACACCACCGTCCGCACGTTGGCATCCCCAGACGCTGAATCCTCTCATCCCCCTCATTCATCAACTCCGCTCCATCGCAGACGTCGACTGCTGTACGATATATGTCTCCTACTCGCCATCCTGTTCATGGTGATCTGGCCCTGGGCGTTCTACGGCGCCATCAGCGCTAAAAAAGGGATCCAAATGCCACCAGGACTGTCCGAGTACGTCCTCGCCAACCCTCAGCAAGTCTCCGCCGTTGTCACCCTCCTCGGTACGCTCAATCGCATCATCGCCACCTTTTTGTTCGGCTGTGCAATTGTGAGGTATAGCCAGGAGTGGATTAATATCAAGGAAGACAGGGTCACCGTGTTTGGAATGTCTGCCTTGTTGGCGTTCCGACACATGAGCTTCATGTGGGGTATCGGGGAATGGTGGGCATTATTTAGACAGGGACGACGATTGGTGGTATTGGCCCTTCTGTTGCTTTCCCTAGGAGGGTTCGCTTTGATACCGTCCGGAACGGCAGGACTGCTCGCACCAGGCCCGTACAACAAGACATCTGTTGTAACTGGGCGGGAGGTAGACTTCACAACGGAGGATAGTGAATGCTTGGGAGTGATGGAGAGCTCGAGCATACCCAATAAATGCGATTGGGTGGTATGATTCTTCCATCTTAGCTGGAACGACGGTTCAATCTGACATTTTTCCATCTCCAGACTACTCGGAACGTAACGCGGCTTACTTGTCTTTCTGAGGCTCAGGTAGTCGACGCCTTCTCAGCTGGCCGAAACAACGTAGGTACCAATTCTATGCCCCATTTGCTTCAACTGAGGCGTATATCAATTAACAGGGACTCACGCTCTCTCCAAACGAGAGTCTGGCTTTGACACCACGACAGGTGACTGTTGACGAGCCTGTGCAAGTTTTGGGGTCTGTCCGTGGCGTCCTCCCGATCGGGCCCATCGGGTTTAGGGGATTTGACCTCGACCAGTGGACCAATGCCCCCCTCCAGAATGCGTATAGCTACACGCTGCACCAACAAGGACTGGACAGTAATATCCATTGCGTCCAAAGTGACGACAGTCCCATTCAATACCGGGCTATAAGCAATATCAACACGACGCGCATCATAGCAACATCTGGAGTATGTGATGCTGGACAGGGACTCGAAGATGCCATGCTGGTCATCGATTATGTAACGCTGAACACCGAGTCTACTCTGACTTTCTGGGCCTGCAAGAACACCTCACACACAGTCGGCTCTGGAGGTCCGGCCTTCTATCTCTACTTCAGAGGAAGGACGGGCTATGCTGATTCCATTGGGAATATCACCTGCGCCTTGTCATCTTTTCGGTCGGGTGACTATGCCGTGACATATCACTCGTCCGGTCAGTATTTCTCTGCCGAACGAGCAGTGGCGACGCAGACTGAGAGGGAGACGCACCTACTGTTCTTAACGAACGTAATAACACAATTCGGCGCATTGGTGTGGAATTCTCAAACGTGGTCGGGACATCCCCTCGGAGCCAGTTTGAGTGAACTCGGCGTAAAGCTTCTTGATATACCCCCGTTTTCTGGGCCTGACGATCGGCGTTTGAGGCTGCTTGAAGTGATGAGCCAAGGGTTATTGGATTTTATCGTGAGTGCCATAGAATGCTATTCACTTTTCTCGTCATACTAGGACTGCGCTAACTCGGAATTTGCCAGGCAATGTCTATTCGATTGTTCTACTCAATCTCTCTTCCTGATAGTTGTCAACGGCCTGTGAATGGGATCCTCACGTATAGTGTTGTTGGATGGTACCCTGCCACTGGCTACGCCCAAGTAGGGCTTCTCATACCAATGACACTCATGAACCTAGCATCGCTCGCAATATGTGCGACGGCTTTGAAGATGGGACGATTCAGGTATCGACACAACTTCGACCCGACAGACACCCGGTCCTTGGTGACGGCGATGGGTGACAGGGGTGGTTCCAAGGAAGCAGGGTGGGAGGACAGAGTGACGTTCTGAATGGATCTCCGTACGATTCCGAGCTTCTATACGGTTCCTACTTATATCACTGGTTCATCAACACTGGTCATGCTTTCAATTTTTTTGAATTTTGATTGGTCTACTTATTTTCAAATTGCCAGCGTTCCATTCCGAGCGCCCGTGTGCCAAATACGAGTGTCCTCTGAGAGCTCTTTGCCGGAATTTTCTTGAGGAAGGGGCGACTTTCTCTCTCCGCCTTCGACTCGGGGATGGCACGTTGCTGGCCATATTTAGACCTCAGGGCCGGAGTCCTTGGGTGGGCAGAGTTCACTTGCCATAGTGGCCGATCGCCCTCTAATGTTGGAAACAAGTTGGTGGATATGTTAAGCTTGTGGTCAAAATATGAGCGACACTAAAAGGCTTACGGACATGGACGTTGCCAGAACCCACACCAACACTATGTAGCACAGGATCAGATATCAATCGACACAGTCGGTGCCAAATGATATTTTACTGTGTTCTTAACAGAATCCTTGAACTGGACACCCTCAAGAAGGCGTTGGTGAGAAGAGAGTGCAGAGATAATGCCTATGAGACGCAGTGGAGTCATCCGGGGGCTTAGAGAGGAGAGATGACACAGGACCTTGCCCGTCGTTGATGGAAAATTAATCACTACTTCTGCAGACGACGGAGACACAATAATATTGCTAGGAACGACGACAAACAATCAAGTAGAGCGAATTCTTACTGCAACACTGGACCGCGAACTGCGAACCGCGAACCACGCTTCCAGTCGGTCGGACTTTCTGTCTTTGTGGGACCTTGCCGTGGTGTCCTTCGGATCGGACTTGATGGATTTCGTGGATTCCGAAACAGCGTCAACCATTGGCAAAGCCTATGCTCTCCCGGCCTCATCCTTCAAGACTATGGCTACACCCATCCTCAGCAAAGGCTCGAGAGTGTCGTCCGTTGCGTTCGAGACGAACTCAGTCCAATTCGATATCCATCCGCGCCCATTTCAACGACACGGAGTTTCGGTTTGTGAGACCCTGCGCGAGGTCTAGAGCGAGCATCGCTTAACGTTCTAGGGATTCCGATTCTCAACACCAACTATACTCTGACATTCTGGGCTGCAGAAAACAGACGGTGGCGGGGGACTCGGGGAATCCAGAAATCACGATCTACCTGAGAGGGGGGTAGCCTACTTGGAACCCATTGGAAATGACACCTGTACCCTGTCACCCTTTCGCTCGAGAAAGTACTCCGTGGCGCATACGTCCCGTGGAAATTACTGGATAACCAACCGGACAACGACTTTGGACGTTGGGACCCGGACCTTTGCCCTGTTCTTAGACGGGGTGGCGATAAAATTCAGCTTTCTCATATGGGGGGTTCAAATATGGACATCGCATTTGTTTGCTGAGAGCTTAGAGATGCTCTGTGTGAAGGTTTTCGATCTTCCTTCTTTCCCTGAACAATTTGAGGCTGTTGAAGGCGATGATTCAAGGCGCTTTGGAGCATACTAAGTGTGAATCAACCTTATTTTTTGAGGCTTCCTGTGCTGAGAATAGCCTTCAGGCGATGCATACGCGGCTAGTATGCTCCCTCATTCCAAATCACCCATAAAACTGGATGCCATCGGTCGAAGGAATGCTCACTTATAGTGTTCCTGGATGGTACCCTGCGACCGGCTATTCCCAAGTCGGGCTCATCGCACTGATCCCAGCGATGAGTTTAGCGTCGCTTGCAGTCTGCATAGCCGCGCTGAGGATGGGACAAGCCAAGTATCGATGCGAATTTGACCCAACGGATACACGATCTTTGCTTATAACCAGAGTTGGCGACAAGCAAGAAAGAGACGATGAGACTCTTACCGTGAAGGCAGGCTGGGAGGACGCAGTCAAGTTTTGATGGGTTCCCTACCAGACATTGATACTATTTCAGACACTATGTACACACTCTTGGTTTTCTTTCGGTTGTTCCTGCTCATAGGCCGACCTTATTTTTTCTCCTGAATTTGCGTTTTCCATCAAGTCCCACTTGAGCGGGCTGCTTCTGAGCTACAAACTCTGCTTCGATAGCCCTCTTCCTATAGACAGTAGAGCGTAAAGCTGTGGGCCTCTGAGGCTTTCCCCCATTTCCTCCGAAATCAGAGGACAGGGTTAGGAAGAGTGAAATGCTGTTCCTCCCATGTTCTGGAAGCCAGTTCGGGAACCGGTGTCCTTTCGGGCCGAGTACTGCGGGCAATAGCCATTTAGTTACCCTCGCGATCCTTGTCGTCTGCTTTCTCATCCTCTTCCAAGGTTTATTTCCCAGTACCTGGTGCAATTTACTAACTCTGACTTTTTCCCTGTCATATTTAGGCTAGTATAAATTGACAGAAAACTTCTGAGCTTAGAGCTATTATCGAATCGGTGGATCGTCTAAATTCCTGAGCATTTCGGCCATGTTCCCTTCCCACCAGAACAGATGTTTACGACATCATGAAATGTGGCTGAGTGTTGCGGTGTCCAGGCAGATCTACCCTGGCTAGCTGGGCTGCTTTATCATGTTTCCCTACATCATTCTTGTGTTCAGTCAATCGTTTCATCGTTCAGGTCGTCCTTTCGAGGCCGGTTCTTGCATCTACCTCAACCACAATCTCTGATACTGGTGTATTTTCTCGCGTGGCCGACAGATTCCATGATGAACAAGGAAATCACTCTCTGTTCCTCGAAGGTGCTCAAGCTTGACCGATGATGTCGATCTTCACTCAAATTTGCCTTATTTTTGCCACAGCTTTGTCCTTGGACCCATTGCGTGAGTGCGTCTCCTGGTATATCTTACCGTTTGTACGATGAGACTGGGATAGGTGGAGCTTGCACTCATCGAGTCAGGTGTGGAGTATAAACGCCTTGAAGTTGATTGGAACAAGAAACAAACCTGGTGTCGACTCGACATGAATTCTGAGGGCAAGGTAAGTTCAGAATTCCAAATAATCTAGTTGCGAATTGATAGGGCTCGATAGCCCGAAATTCCTACGATAATATACGGGGAAATTGGCAGCCAACCAAACGATCCCTCCGTGCAATACCTCCAGCTCACCAACGCGACCGTAATCATCGAATTCATAGTCAACCTCACTACCGCCGAGCCGCTCCTTCCTGCTACGCCCAAAAGTCTCAAGAAAATGCACCTTTTCATCGAAACATTCACCTCAAACTTCGTCCCTACCTGGGACGCCATCGTCTCCCTCGGGCACGACCCAAGCAACATTCTCCCTTCTATAGAAGCCATTCAAGCTCTTTTACCGTCCGACGGATACGCTGTAGGGCAATGGTCTGTTGCCGATGCGATCGCTGCTCCTTTCTTAGCACGAACGATCCCATGTCTCAAGAACAACTTGGTCCTTTATCGAGAGAGTGACAAGTACGCGAGATTCAAGAGGTATTACGTCGACCTGACAAGTCGCGATAGCTTCAAGCAGACATTTCATGAGGTGGGTACCAATTCAGAACTGAGCGAGGTGCATTGAATTGACCTCCCTGGACTACAGGATGTGAACGCCGTCATCACCCTGTCTCCTTCCAAACTATGACATATAAGTCAATATCGATTCCTAACTGAAACCGAATGAAGGTAGTGAACATACTCAGACCTGGGATAAATACGTCAATAATAGTATCAATCAATCTCAGTGATCTACACACAAAAGAATCGTGTCCCAAAAGTAACGAAGAGGTCAACAGAAAGATTATGACAAGGTGATAGAATGATACACAAACGGCGTGAGTGAGCAAACAATCGAAAAAAANGACGAGCTGAAAACGCAAGACAAAAAAAAATAATTCGYTCAAAGTTGGCCAAGCAACRCTTCCAATAAGAAAAACAGAAAAGATCCACACTTCTACTTCCCACCGCCACCACCCGCAGCTTTCCCAGCATTTCTCCATTGTTCCCTCCTCTTCTCTGACTCGATAACTGCCATACGATATGCCCTGGGCATAGTCGGCGGAGGCCTTGCAGGAGCCGGCGAACCGCCACCAGTACCACCAAGACTACTGTACCCCGCACCATTGCTCCCCATAACACCCTTAATTTCGGAAGGCGGTCTCGAAGAAGCGGGTTGAGTAGGCGGCTTGGGCAGATTCGCACCACTGCTACTTCTCCTTAGATCTCTACCAGAACCGGATGTCGTCGAAGTAAGTGGCTCTGGAGGAGGCGAGTATCGCTGGGTATTCTGACGTGAAGGAGGTCGATCCCTTGGCACCTGAGGTTGTGGGCTTGGAAAAACGGGGTGGTGCCACGCGTTAGTGTTAGCCATAGCCGTCGTCGATGGCGTTGTTGGCGTTGTTGACGATGTTGAACTCATCTTCCCTACTTCCGACGACGGTTCTGGAACTGGAAGCCCGAGTCTCTTCGCGTCCGACGCGTTGAGAGGTGACCACCCAAGATGCCTTGGTCCAGTTGGGACGCCCATTGACGACCTTCTCATTGGTACGGTTGAGCCTTGCGAACTTGACCCTAGCCTGGGAACGTTCCCAGCTGCCGAGATAGACGAAGAATTCAACCCGACAGGCGTCGAAAGGGGAGGGGGTCGATGATATGACGATGTTGACGACGCGGACAAAGATGGCGGGGGCGGTGTTGGTGTCGAATGCTGCGATGGGGGCCTGTAAGAGGAAGCTGGCCCTTTAGGTACAATTCTCCCATTCGCCCCACCACCACTCGCTCCTCCCACTCCACCAGGGCCCACACTAGGACTAGCGCCATAGGATTGCCGGGAGGGACCAGCTGCAGGTGGTCGGGAACATGAGATCGAACTTGGTCCAACGGGGGGTGCATTCTTCGCCGTCCCACCGCCCATGTTCTGATGATGAGAAGATCCCAACGCCGAAGAGGGTCTTTGATGCACCTGAGCACGAGTATCTTGAGGCAAAGCCCTTGCGGAAGGTGGGGTCGACTGCGAGTTCGAGACTTGGGTCGGACGCGAATACGACGCGGACTGTGGTGTAGGTGGTAAAACCGGAACCTGATACCTAGGTCCGTCTGGTATCCCCTTCTCCCTCCGTTTGAGTGCTGGCGAGGTCTTGTGAACAGGGTGTTGCTGCTGATATTCATCTTCCGATTCTCCAAGAGATACCAAATCATCTTCTGGCACCACTTCCGACGCGATAGCGGACGGNCTGGTAGGTGACCATCGGGGAGAACTTGCAAGTCCGGGAGGAATCATACCGTCACCCTGACCCCGCCTTTGCATCGTGGCATTCATCATCATCCCACTCTCAACCTGTTCTCGCTTAATTTCTCGTTCAGACAGAGCTTGAGATTTGGCTGACGCTGGGGGCGTGGATACTTCCATCGGCCAGGTTGGCTTCGCAGGTAGAGGTATAGCGGGTGTGGGAATGAGTTTCGCGGGCGTCGTGGTTGCAATAGGCGATCGAACATCGGGCTTCGCCGGAGTAGGTATTGAACTCGAAACTGTGGCCGTTGGAACGCTGACTGGAGCACTCGCTGGCACGCTCGGGGAAGTCGTCGCAAGACCAGCCGATGGAACACTCGCTGGGACGATCGACGGAACAGTCGACGGGGAAGTTGGAGGAACGATTGCAGGGACACTCGCTGGGACGCTCGCAGGAATCGTCGGGGTCACAACTCCAATATCCGCAGCCCTCTTACTCTCCTCTTCCTTCTGCTTCTTTTTCCTCAATGCAAAATCCTTCAGTGACATCTTCACTTTAGCAGGAGGGTGCTGCTGAGGCGATAGATCCTGCTTTTCCTCTCGGCCCTCCTCTTCCTTCCTTTCCTCGTGCTTTCCTTCGCTGTTCTCCGACACCTCCTGAGCTGACGAAGCTGGTCGCAAATCTTCCTCCATACGCTCATCCTTCCCTTGGTCTTCATCCTCGCCCTCCACCACCTCTTTCTCTTCCGTCCCGACTACTGCCTCAGAATCCTTACTAACACCTTCGACCTCCATCTCGTCATCACTCGTCTCCTTCCCATCATGCTGAACCAATTCTTCGAGACGTCCTCCAATCCTAGGCGTGGACGCGGTAGAGTCGACATCTCCGACCGCTAGTGCCGGTGAAACAGCTAACAAGCGCTCATCCCGTTTCTCCGCAATACGTTGTGGTTCAGATTCGGGTTCCGACACCTCTCCCTCCTCGACATCGCCATCGCCATGATCAACGTGAAGCTTGACGTCCACATCCATCTTGTGATCGGTCGTCTCTCCCTCCTCCAAACTCTTTTCCTCTCCCTCTTCTTCTGAATCGTCATCCCCGTTCTTCGTCGGCTCCTGTCTCTGTTCCTCGGGTAGTTCCGCTGGCGAAGGAGGTGCAGGTCGCGCGGTACTACCTTCGGCAGGTGAAGGCGGGTACATTAATCCAGGGCTCTCACCCCCATCCTCGTCCTCGTCCTCATCCTCTTTCTCGTTATCGCTGGGTTGGTGTTTGTCTCCACCTCCTGCAACTACCTCACTCTCCACCTCCTCTCGACGCTGACCGCCTAAGGGCGAACGAGGCAAAATGGACGGCGACGCGGACGCTACCGGAATTTCTTTTTCATCGTCGTCGTCGGCCACTGATGATGGGGATGGTGAATCTGGAGGTAGAGGAATCAGACCCTTGGGGCCCAACGAGAGCATCGCGAAGGACGTAGCAGGCGAAGGTGAAGGTTGCGGCAACGGTGTTTGGAGAGAAGATGGAGGAGGTCGGAGTTCCGATGAGGATGAAGCGGGATCGTTCTTCTCTTGCTCTTCTCGACTGATTTCCTCTGGCTTCGGCTTACCAGGTTCGTCGATAACAACTGGAGCTTGGGTCCCTGCCGTCCCGGTCGTCGGAGGAGTCGGTAATACCGCTGCAGGTCCTGATGCGGATGTAGAGGAAGTCAACGTCAAACCTAGACACAATCAATCGTCACCATCATCGTCAACCAACGTTTCAACACCGCACGCACCTGGAACGCTCCCACTATCCTCGCTATCGACCTGCATATTCTCCTGTTCCTTCTCCCCTTCCTTCTCCTGCTCCTTGTCTTTCTCCCGTTCTCGTTCTCGTTCTCTCTCCTTTTCATGCTCTTTTTGACGCTCCCTCTCCTGCTCCTTTCGCTCATCCTCCATCTCCTTCTGCTTCTCCACAGCCCCTCTTATCCACCTCTTCCTCATCTTCGGCGGCATCTGGTCTTCCAAATCTGTCCTTCCATTACTGAGCTGAACTTCGTCGTCACTATCGACCTCCATAGGCAACTGGAACGGGAAGGCACCGTGCTGAACCGGATGAGGGTAGACACCGTATTGAGCGGGATGAGGATAAAGATGAGGAGGGAAAGGAGGGGCGGGACGAAGAGGAAACTGCTGTTGTTGAAGGTATGGATAATAGTGTTGAAAATGTGGAGGCAGATGAGGTTGATAACGATGGAGAGAGCGATGATGACGATGGTCAGGAGGGTCAGGTGGAGGCCTCATCTCCCTCTCGTCGTCAAAGTTCGAGTTTGGTGATGAGGAAGGTAGGTACGGATAGTAGTGATGTACTTCGTCTTCTGTCGCGTCCGCAACTGTATGGTAGAAGGAAACCGTTCGTCAGTTAGTCAATTCTCAAGTCAAAAGAACGAAACCAAAATCAAACGGAAATAGAATCGAAGGTTAGGATAGAACACAGGGACGAGATTGAATCGAGATACGAGAGAATCAAACGAGCAGCATAGAGGGTAAAAGAGGAACGAACGCTTCGACGAAANGAAGGAAAAGAAAACTTACACGAAACGTGCTTCTCAGCCGAAGCCCCATTAACCCTCCCATCCCATTCCCCATCGTATCCCTCACCCTCGACCGCCCTCTCCTTCCCCTTCAGACTCCTCATAGCACCCCTCGGCGGACTTGCAGGCTGAACTCTAATATCGGGTACACGCGTTGAAGGTCCAGGTTGGTCTTGGTCTACGTCCATCATCACGTCTTGGAGGTTAGAGTGTCGTTGTGGGTGCCGGTGCCGCAATGGGTACGGCGAAGAAGACGAATAAGGGTGGTGGAGGTGGCTCAGCGGATTAAAGGGATAAGGACTCGAAGGAGAGAGACCCTCGTCCTCATCATCGACCTCGACAACACCCCCAGCCCCAAATCCCCCCACTCCCCCTGTAACTTTCCCTCGCCCTGAACCCCCNTCTTCTTCCCAATCCCACTTCGGTGGAGAACGTCCACGAGGTGAGACGCTTTCCTCCTTAGAGAGTAAGGCACGTTATCCCTTTCATAGTCCTCCCCCTCTAGATATCCTTCCTGTTGGTGGTACGAAGACATTCCATTCAATGCTGGATGCTTGAACTCATCCGCACCCGCACTCCCCAAAAACTCGGCCATAACGCTGAATGCACACTCGCTCGCCTTGGCTCCACACGCACATGTCGTAAAGGTACTCCCCAACGTATGCAAGATGTTGGCGATCTGGCGTTTGACTTGGGCGATATGCGCGGGGCTGGGTGAGTCGGCGCCGGGGTCGTATACGTAAGGAGAGGGATTCGGGGAGGACGGAGAAGGAAAGTACCGGGTCCTATGAGTTAGGGTTAACTTGTCTATACAACACCGAATGAAAGAGAAACGAAACAAAAGGAAATCGTGAGATGAAGAGAAATTTGCTCGACCAAACAGTCGTCCAAAACCATCAAGCGCGCAACAGAGACGCACGCACGAGCCGACGGATGGGGAGACGAGACGAAACCGAAACAAAAGATATAAAGAGAGAAGGTCTCGAATCAAGATGGAGAAAACGTTCTCTTTCCATCCACGAACAAGCAAAGGAAAGCGGGAGCAAGAAAATTGAGCGCCGTAAAACCGAACTCAAGCTCACCTAAACACCCCAGGATCCTCAATAATCGCAGGCAATTCATGCACAACACTCCCATCATCCCACTCCCACCCAANGCACAACCTCTTCCCCCTCCTGCAAATCCCTGGTCGCAAAAATCCCAAACTTCAAACCCGTTTCAAACTCCTTATCCTCCTCCTCCTCCCCCTTCCCCTCGCTCTTNATCTCCCTCCTTGCCCGTATCCCCCTCCTCCTTCGGATCTTCGTCAGGAAAGCGACGGATCTTATCCCGGCACAAAACAGGTCTCAGGACAGCGTTACTCTTACACCCCCACCGCACAAACCTCTCCCCCTCCGGTCCTCCACACATCCGAGCATCCAGCGCGACCTTCCACGGCTTCCCCACCAAATGGACGTGCGGTTTCGGCAGGCCCATCATTCCGTACTTGTTCAGCGGGTCCGAGACGTAACTCGAAGAAGGTGTGATAGACGACGTATAGTGGGAGATCAACGAGGATTGCGGGATGGAAGACGTGGTGTGCAGGGTGTAGATGGGCGGGCGGGTGGCGTTGATATCGTACGTGGGGCCGGTGGGGGGAGGGTTGGTAGACGAAGTCGCAGAAGACGGGTCGGATGGCGGGAGAGACGACGAAGGATGAGATGAAGACGAAGGGAGCGCCAGAGCGGGGTGAACGGCCCTCTCGGGATCGATGGTCCTCACTACGACCCTCCTCCCTCCTGCTCCGTTCAGCAGCATGCCGTCGTCTTCGTGCACTGGATCGACCGCCATCGAAGTGGGAGACGTGAGGGCACTCACACCCCTCCAATTCATAGCCTCCTTGTGCAACCTCCTCCTCGTCTCGTCGCTGTTGACGATATCCTCTTGGATGTGGACGTAAGAGCTAACCCAGCTATCCTCGATCTCAATCATCTCCTTGTCCTTTTCCTTCTCGCTCTCCTTCTCCTTTGCTTTCTCTTTATCAGACGTATGTCCGTCGGGCGCTGCTGCGTCGGCATGAGGCTGGATAACAGAGGGTCTCCGACGCCTTCTYWTTCTCTTTCTTCGCTTTCAACAGGCGGCCATTATGTTCCTCAAGGACGGTTCGCAAGTCCAGAACCGTCTGCATCGCGTCCACTTCGGCTGTGACGACGGGCACCCCGTGAAATTGGTACAGGTCGAGAATGAAGTAAAGCAGATCCTCCAGCTCTTCTTCGCGGCATTTGGGAGATAACGTTGAGAAACAACGAAGCATGGCGTCGTCCAGGTACACTTGACTCGGAGCTTGAGATTGCGATCCCGCTTTCTTATGCCCCCCTCGAGGCTTTGGTTTCTTGTCCTTGACTTGAAGACTCCGTTGGAACACCTTTTCGAAACCAGCTCGCAGCTCCTCCATTTGCTCGGAAGTCAGGTTCGAGCGCTGACCCAGGATCGTCTAGATAGAGAAAGCACATCAGATTCGGGAACTTTCTCCCTCTAGATGGATTAGCCGACTCACTTTGAAAGCACCGAGCCAACAGAACTCGATATTCTCCAATAACTCCTTCAGCCGCATATCCAAAGCGCTCCGCTGCTTCCACCAGTTCGACCTTGCCTCCTCATCGTCCTTGTTCACATGCACCGCCGCCTTGGTCCCTTCGTTGCTCAGCCGAATGATCTCGGTGAATTCAGCCATGGCGTCTTCAAAAGAGAGGTGTTCTTCTTCATCCCCAGTGCCATTGTCCCTCCGTCCTTTCAAGGGCACACAGAACAGCAACGGATTCCCAGCCGACTCTCCGCACTCCTGGCGGGAGACTAACAGTGTCGACTTGTCTTCAGCCAGATGAACATGGATGATTGTCCAGTTCGATGGAAGGTTCTTGGTTCGAGGTGAACACAGAGACTCGGGGTCCAGAAGCTTTGTCTGATATCTGCTTTGCACTGACTTCCAGTATTCCTTGAGCGACCCCTCATTCTGA